>OZ012659.1:94955632-95053004 GCA_963942545.1 Oxycera nigricornis
GATCGCTGTCCGCCGTCCTTTTAAAATTTGTTCAACTCCTGCCGTAAAACCGAAACCACAGCTTCCACCACACACCGGCGTCCAAGGAACCAAACCAATCGTCCAAGCGCTCGACGTCCAGCCAACACCCAGCTTCTACCAGCGGTCGACGTTAAAAAGCTAATACTCATCAAGTCCGAACACTCTGCGATTGGGTAGCCCCAAATTGGAATTCTGTATCGTAAAAGATCTATGTCCAGTCAGTTCACTGATTGGAGACTGATTGCTTTTGCGGTCCCACGTTGGTCGCCATTTTAATGATATGTCGAGTTTAGCGAAAGATATCGCAAGGCAAAGAGACTCGACTAATGTATCTAGTTTTTATAACTTTTTAGGTCTTCCCCTGAGTCGAAGGTGAGCCGGAAAAGATTCAATCTAATGGTATTTTGGCGGGACCAGGTCGTGCTCATTTCCTCAAAACTAAAGGTTTTCAATTCAGGGCAGTTATTGTGAATGTTTTCGCTGATTTCCTCAGAAGGGAAGAGCATGTTGGGGCCTTTAAGTATGACTACCTGTTTTCGCCGTTGCGAAGGACTGAAGGAACAGATCCAAGCTTAGTGGAAATGAAGGCTTCGATGTCGTCCTTAGATGTCGAATATGCCAGTCGCGAAATAAAATTTTGCAGAGGAGGTGCAACGACTCGCAACCCAGGACATGCTCCAAGCGGTGGGACAATATGTTGTTGAACAGGTGAAATATCAAGTGAAGCAACAACAGGTTCCTTCAATATATCAGTAATAACCAATTGGGGAACAGCATCAAGAGCATCAGACTTCTTTGCGGTTAAAGATGACGTTAATGTTGTATAACTGGTACCAGGAACATTAGATGTCGCTTCTAAAGCTGTAGTAGTATATGATAAAGGAGATGATGTATTAGATAGTTCTAATGATGAATGTTTTGAATGTCCAGCTGGTTGAATTTGTTTAGCTGATTTAGGCACAGCTCAGTAGTACATTATTTGTTTCTGCGGTGTCTTTGAGCGCCGTTGGCAATGGATACAGTCCCGATTTAGTTAGACCTTTTTTTATGTGTAGCCAAATTATATTTAATGAGTACTTAGAAGCGGATGTTCCATATAAGATGAGATTACGTCCGATAGGGACAGCACCATCGGAGCGGAGTGGAGGTCCTTCCGGTCAGTCGCTGTTTTTGTATGGAGGTGCCTTCATTTATTTCAAGATAATGATTTTAAGCACACATATTTATCATTATTTTTCACACAGTATCATTTTTCTGCACAAAGCGGAGGCTGATATTTTCGCAGTGCGCCTCGTTTTTGCCTTTGAAGATAGGATGAGAAGGACAAAATTTAAGGCACTGAGGAGATACGAAGGTTTTGCTTATAGCAACAAGAACGCCTCCACCATCAGCTTTAGCAGAAAAAGAGCTGTCGCGATTACGACGGTAAAAAATATGGTCGGTGAATAATTCAGCATTAGTTACTGCGTCATTTAACCAAGTCTCAGAAAGGCATATGATATGACCAGATAGAAAGGCTGAAATTCTAAAACTCTCAAGCTTAGATCTCAGCCCTCGAACGTTTTGGTAATAAACACTAAGTTTATGAAGAGGTCCTACGTTGGTAGCCGCTGAGAAGGTAGATGTACAGCTGCTCTTAGATTCCTTTAGTTTGGTCCTTGGACTGCAATAGCTTTGAAGAATCACAGAAGCATTGAAAGAAGCAGAATCCTTTACAACTGTGAGCGATGCGGACGAGGCTGATGAAAATCCCGTGAGTTGCGAAAGCTCTAACCAAGGTCCCAGCTGGCCAAAAATCATTTCTTACTAAAAGTTTGAGCTCGGGTGGAGCAGTGATCTTGAAAAAAGTAATAATTTTGTTAGGGATATTGTCCTTTGTCAACTTTCTGCAATTTAGAAATGTTGGAACAAATCCAAGCTTGGAAGATATATATGTGCAAATGTCGTCATTTGATGTAGAGTAAGCAAGCCGCGAGATGAAAATTAGGAGAGGCGGAGCAAGGACGCATAAACCATGGCTTGATGAATGCGACGACGCCATATGTTGTTGAACAGGAGAGACAGCAGTAGGTTGCTTATTGACTTGAGTAGCTGTCAACTGGACTGATACAGCTGGAAAAGAATCAGGCTTCGTTGAGGCTCCAGATGATGTTGACGTAGTAGGCCCCGCACTGTAGACACACGATGCATCGACTGATTTAGGAGCGGCAATTGTAGAATATGAAACCGATGAAGACAGCGTTATTGCGGACGAGTTTGATGCCGCAGTTATAAGATTCGTGTGCGGTGAAACAGCTGGGGGGTTTATCTTAGCAGCTTTAGGAATTGCACCATGACAGGGCTTCGAAACTTTTATGGAGTCACTCCCAATAGGTATGATGCCATCAGTCAGAGAGTTTGATGAGTTTACGGCGGATGATGGCATTGAAACTGGAACGATGGTAATAGAGGCTGATACTCGTGAGGGGGTTATTGAATGCACAATAGACCCAGCAGCGATAGTATCAAGCATAACAGTTAAAGCTGCTAGAGAGGCGGTATGCAAGTTTTAATAATGTCAATCGAGTTAGTGTTTCTACAGGAGTCACAGCGATAATGAATGTTATTAGGATGCTTGGCAAGTAATTCAATAAAATTCGAACTAATGCTTAAGCACTTGGCGTGGAAGGCATTGCCACAGTATCCATCACAGTTAATCAAACGTGACCGAGTAGACTCTGTCTGTTTACAAATCATACACGTTGGGCCACATGGTGGAGAATTCAGAGCCATGATGAAAAGGGTTAAGAAATGTATAACGCAAGCAGAGTATTGCCTACTTGTTGGATGAAGCACTAACAAATATAATAGAATATACGAGCTTTGAATGAAGACTGAAAGCTCAAGGTTCGGCTGTTGATTAGCGGGAGGTGAAAGCAGTTGCACTTGACTGCACAATGATAACCGAATGGCAAAAATCTTTGTTCGAAATAATACACTTTTAAGTAAGCGCAATCACTCAGCACAACACTATGAAGAAGGATTGAAACTAAGTAAAAACTCCAGCTTCCAAACTTTAGCTTGGAAAAGCAAATCTAGCAGTAACGCGATACAAGAAAAGACAGTGAATTCGGAAGGGCCAGTGCGAGCACGTCGTTTGCACGTCGTCGTTGTACGTCCCAACGACGAACGTGCCCAGTCCCAGACCTGATGCATCCGTTTGGATGCTGAATGGAAGGTTATAGTCCGGACAATTCAGGATGGGTGCTTAAGAAAGGCGTACCTTGGCCTGGACGAAAGCCTGTTCGCATTCCTTCGTCCATTCGAACCGCTTGTTTTTCTTCAGGAGGGCCGTCAAGGGTGCCCTTGCCGTCGCAAAATCTGGGCTCAACCACCGGTACCACGACACCATTCCTAAAAACTGCCGAACTCCCTTCACACTAGTAGGGCGGGAAATTTGGAATAGGCACTCCACTTTACCCGGATCCACGTTTAGCCCCCTCTCGTCCACTACGTAACCCAGGTACTTTAGCTGGCGTCGACAGAATTCGCATTTTTCTCTGGAAACGCGTAACCCCGCCTTTCGGAGCCTGCGGAATACATCTGAAAGCACCTCCACGTGCTTCTGGAAGTCTTGGGTGACAACCACTATATCGTCCAAGTACTTGAACACATAGGACTCGAGCTCAGGTCCCAACACTCCGTCGATCAGACGTTGCAGGTGCGTTTTGCACATTCTGTTAAATTGGAACAGGCCACGACCGGGTACCGTGAACGCGGTGTATTGGCGTGACGCTTCCGTCATGGGTACCTGCCAAGACGCCGACTTAATGTCCAGGGACGACAGATACCTCGCATCTTGCAGCTTATCCAAGGTGGCTGCCACATAAGGTAGTGGATAAGCATCGCCCCACGTTGGGCGCCAAATGTTACGGCTATATTTTGCGTAACGCTTTCCACTGCACCGCAGCCGACCCTGGCCACGGTTTGAGCAATCCCACCCGGCTTTACCCCGCGAAAAGGGGTGTAGGAATATGTTTTTATAAAAGGGCGCCACCCGTTTCTGCGCCGGGACTGCCCTGTCCGCGAATCCGGAAACGGGAATAGGATCCACGGCGACCCAACACCACCGACCGAATAGTCAGCTTGAAACCAGGGACACACAACCTGGGAACGCGACGTCCGCGTCGCCACTTCACACAATAACGACAATTTTATATTCAGTGAATTAATTGAATTTTTTTTTAAAGTTTGTATCGTCGACAACGATATAATATTGGTGTAGTCAAATGAATATTCATGTTTCGACCGCACACACACACACACGTAAAAATAAGAAAACGAAAATAAAATCATAATCGCATATTTCTAAAGAAAGTACGCAAAATAACGATTAGCAATAAGTTATTATTGGAAAACCCCGTATGTAGTCTGGCGACCAAATGTTTCATTACGGCTGCGAGTTAGGGTTTTTTCCACGAGCACGCTACAGGGTCGCGTTAAGACGCTCTTAGCTACCTGAGGGGGATGCCAACCCGTATGCCCAAATAAGGCATCGAATCTTTGCAATGAGAATATGCGATACAAAACGTTTGAAGGCTTCTCCTTCAAGTGGAAAAAGGAGGAGTAAAATTTCAAGCGTCACTAAAAGACTTTTAGTCAGTCTAAAAGTACGAGTTGCCGAGATAACTTAAAAGTCTAAAAGGACGAGTTGCCGAATCAACTAAGACCCATCCCTTTAATTCAACTTGTGTATTGTGAAATTCATTAAATTTGATTATCGAAAATTCCGGAAATCTTGTTTTTCTTTATACGAAATCAGTTATCTTTGATTAAGTTCTGGGGTAACGCGTACAGTTTAAATTCGTCACACCAGTGCACGGAAATTTACGACTTCCGTGGAATTTTCAAATTAGACATTCGCGAGTTAAACGGTACATTTTATGGTTATGGATTTTTGACGCTGCCTCCAATTACCCATCCAAGGCGGGTTTTTTGAAGAATCAGATCTGGACCGTTGTGCGATAGATCTATTTGTCCGATGCAAAACATTGCCAATGACGGATCTGCACCCCAAGCGACAAACATGATTATATTACGCCCAGCATTGTTGAAAAGTCCTAATGGATTGAAGAGAGAAGCGTTCTTGATGGTCCACATCCTTCGATTTATACTCATAAATCGATTCCTGTTCAGACGAATCACCAGGCACTTTCCGTCACGCGAACACCGATATTTGATTTGCTTTTGAATGCTGCGTCGAATGAAACCCACAATTTTTCTTCCGGCCGGCGTATCACTTTTCAAAGCGCTCATCCGAGGAAGCAGCACAAAAGAAAAGCGAATCCTTTTAGAATCTTACAGTGTTTTCATGGGAGACATGAAAACAGCGCTACGTCGTCACAGTTTTGTTATGAGTTCTTACGACCAGGATTTGGTGAATGGTTTATGCAACGATGACAAATTCTGCATAGATTCAATTCTTGTCACAGATGAAAATAGATCATTCTTAGAGCTTGTAGCGAAGGAATCGATATATGGGACAGAACTCTTTTTGATCGCTATTAATAACAGCCTGTTTGGACTAATGGGTGGCAAGTCTGATAATGATGAAGAATGTATTATCTTTCTTGTTCATACTCTCCCTTTAGAGATTCAATTGGTTCGGTTTATTGTAGAGAAGAATCTAATATTAATATGCATGAAGTGCGGAGTATTAGAGATATTTTATTCAAATTGCTGAAAACTATTGAGTCGAGCAGTTCATGTTATTGATGCGGATATAATAGATTTGGCAATAGCGGAAAGCAGCCTATTTTATTCGGACGGGATGCGGGTTGTAAAATGCAACATTTTATATGATGATACGGAAAATACCATATCAGTAAGAAAAATTGAAAAATGCATAAATGGAATTGTAGCGATTGCATGGGTCAGTCCAATGCGAAAACTCATTTGTTTGAGTGAGAATAATATTTTTTATCCTCTAAACTTCGATGAACCAATGCGAAAACTCATTAGTTTGAGTGAGAATAATATTTTTTTCCCTCTAAAGTTCGATGAAACTAACACCGAACATGATAATGAAGATAATGATCATGAAGATAAATTTTCAGAATTAAACGACGAAAAAATGAAGGAAATTGAATCAAATTTCACAAGAATGCTAACTGTGATTGATGAACCGAATAAAATGCGAAAACAGATAAAAGATGAATGTCAGAAACAAGCGCTTATGTTAGTGGTTGGACAGAAAGATATGTATCTAGATGTTCTTGAAACCAACATTGATTTATGCCAAACCATCCCAGAATTGGAAAGCATTGTCTTTTTTCCAATAAGCGAATCGATCTTAACAAAGAGTACATATTTTGCTTTAGTGAATATACAACTTAAAAAAATCCTATTTTTACAAGTGGACTATGGAAAATATGTTTTGAAGTGATCAGCAATGTACAAAC
The DNA here is from genome assembly GCA_963942545.1 of Oxycera nigricornis. NCBI lineage: Eukaryota > Metazoa > Arthropoda > Insecta > Diptera > Stratiomyidae > Oxycera > Oxycera nigricornis. The sequence continues at coordinate 94,962,094 of OZ012659.1, forward strand.
TTATAAGAGCATTGCTATAAACCCAATAATGACAGATGTTCCACTCATAGTAATTCTACAATGTGAAAAAACTGAGGTTTTTATAATACCAGAAATCAAAGTGGCGCTAACAGCATGTGTAAAAGTTGGGTCGGAACTTATGTATATAGCAATCCCAGGTAAAGTTTCTATTGTTGATGTTGCAAAACTGTTCTCCACCCGACTAAAAACGTTGGTAGATCCAGCCAACAAAACTATAAATGAGAAGATAGCATTTAGTTTGAAAAATAATGGAAAATGCACACCAAACTTCTCTTTGACTTTTTCAATCAAAATCAAAACACCTCTGCTACTAAGCCTGGATGCATTATATGAAATGTTTGACGTTCCAATGAATGAGTGTATGAAACCGAACATTGTGGTGTATCTTTTAGGATCGAAAATCAACATTGAATACTTTAAATTGGAAAACATCATTGAAATTACTACTAGTGATGCAGGAGCTTTGTACTATACGAAACGAAATTTGGCGGTGAAACTCTTTAGTGATTTTTATAAAGATGATGAGCTCACCTCACCCGAAAATGGGTTCAAATGGCTACACAATCTGAAAGCCGAACTAGATGCAACAGATTGTACTTGCTCACAAATAAAACATTTTGCGATGTCACTTAATCACATTTATTGGAATCTTAGGAAGGATACTTCAGCGAAAATGTAGCAACGTTAGTTATGAGTAACTATCGAATGAATTCGACGATCCAAAGTTAGTTTTGCTTGGTGAAATGTTCGATGTTAGTCAATAAAGAGTTTGTTACCATACCTCCAGGAAAAGGACCTAAACTGTTTCTTTCGGATGCCGGTCAGACCGTCGGAGACGGTTCGTGTACGTTTTCTTCGTTGCGTCGCTCGACGATGACTCTTCGCCCGTAACTTGAGAAAAGAAAAAAAGATTTATTGCTAGAATAAATAAACATAATATTAAGGAGGGATATACATGTAAAATTAAAAAAATGCTAATTTCAGATTGATTTAAAAAATATATGTTGTTTATTCAGAAGATTTTAAACATGAAATCCTTAAAGTACATGTCTCAAAGTTCTTGAAAATTTTTTTATTATAATTTTTCAACACAAAATGGCGGCGATGCAAGCGAATGTAAAAACACGTCAAAAAATGTCTCGTACAACTTAACGCCATTTCCGGAGATCCTGATACATTCAGAAGAGCAGAAATATTTAATTGAGATGTACAGGGTGTTAAAAATAAAATCGAACGATTTCGAAATTGAATAAAAACTCAGTTATTAATTTTTGAAAGACAATCTTGTTGACTTTCTTAATTTTTTTATTAACTTTTTCGATACGACACTGAGCAGCTTTAATCCGGGTAGAGTCACGGTCAGCGCAGTAGTTATTGAGTGTCGGTCCAACTTTGATGCCGAGCAAGACCATTAATTGTAAGCTTGCCAATGACCCTGCATCAAGTGTTATTGTTGAGATATACAGAGCTATTTGAACAATAACCGCAGAACTTGAATTTGACTTCGGGGCGATCTGCCACACTAAAGCATTGAAACTTTCGTTGTTATTCTGTGTAAATCCACCTACGCATCTTTCTAATAATTCAACGTCTGAGAGATCTTCATAAATCGGCAATAATACTTCTGCAATATCTTCCGGAATTGGTGGTTTGTCAACAAATGAGTCCGAGGCATTTGTCAAAACAGCTTTCTGGAAGTTACACCAAGAATCAGGTCCTTCTGGGCATAGAAAATGTTGGGGATTTTCGGGTGAGGAAAATTTATGATAAAACGTTTGCCAAATACCATTATACATGTCGTCAATATTTGTTACATTACGACGTATTGCTAATCCATAGTATTGCGTCAATTCATTAATCAACTAATCTGTTAATCTACCTTTCCCCTTGCCTTTCCTGCCTTTGTTCGCTGTTTTTTAATTGCTCTCAGCCAGCTGCCCATTCTTTTCTGTACATGGTTGATACATTCTTTTTTAAATACCTTCACATTTCCATAAGGTTTAGCATTGCAAATATTTTTATGGGTCTTTGTGTCACCATCCCCAATATATTATGTTTTCACCTCTTTCTATTTCATATCTATTACGCGGTCGATTATATTTTCTTCCATTTCTGGAAGGTCTAATTTTACCGTTTTTATTAATTTTATTACCTTTACAATCCATTTCGTAATAAAACACAAGATATTTTTAAAAATGTATAAAAGCAAAAACCAAAGAAACGACGTGCGTTCACTACGAAACTTCGAGAGTAACTGAACGTATGTCTAACTTCTAGGTACGTAAATTGATTAAAGGGACTATTATATTGTAAAGTCTGGACAAAGCAGTTTTATATTACAAAAGAAATTCGAAGAAAAGAGCCCACTACGTCACACAATGTTAAATACAGTAGAGCAAGGGACTTAAAAGCGTAACATTGTGATCGGAAGGTCAAGCGAAAAACAGTCGGCCTACCTGATCGTACTACAATCATTGTAACTTAGTCAATTTTTGAAATTTTGACTTGCAATTTTGTAGAAATATTTTTGACCATATAAACTTTGATTTAAATGAGAGAAAATTTTTTTTTTCACCCATCACAGTGGCTATCCCCCTTAAAAAATCTACTCGATAATTCTTATTTCAAAAAAAATATCTACATGACTTACAAAAACCTATTACCGATATTGCGGATGATGCATATTCTTATTCATACCAGGTGTTGTGCACAAATGTGAAGTGTAATGCACTTGACCATACTAGCATTAAAGTTCAATTGTTTACGAGATTTGATGACAGAAAAAAATGATTTTTTGTGGGACATGATATGTGTGTTTTAGCGTAAAAGTAAAAGAAAGTAAATATCCACATAAAATTATATTCAGATCGCCGACATCATCCATTTTATCTTTCAATTTATTCTTTATTCACAAATTTCAAATAAAACACACACGAAATTCAGTATCAAAGACGTCAACAACAATAAAAATGTCAAAAACCAGACTATTTCATTTAAGATAAAAAAATTAAATTTTAGTTTCTTATTTTTATTTAATTTGCAGATTTGTCATTTTTGGCCGCTTGTACATTTATCGATCGATTGACAACCAAATACAATTTGACCGATGGATGTTGATGAATATTTTATGCTTAAACAGTTTCAATCTGTTACACTCCTTCATTACGATTCTCCTGCTACTTGACGTATTCCGCGTAATACACGCAAAAATAAACTCTTACTTGGGATTATTAACTCAAAGTTCAAGTTGATCACGAACTGTACAGGTCCATTCCAGAAAAACGGTACCAAAACTGTCTACCTCACACCACTTGATTCGGCCCGGTGATGTGAGGTTCGATTCCTCCAGCCTCAACCAAGACCCAGGGCCCCGGCAGAGGTAAATAGCCTCCAAAGAAATTTTTCCTCCAACGAGAGTGCTTATTTTGGGTCAGGTGGGCTAATTGGAAACAAAATTCTAATGTTTTGCATTGGTATTATTCCGTACTCATTGGTTGATTTTCGAGATGAAATTTTGTCATTTGTGTTCAAAACTACTCTCCGCCTGAATGCTATGGATTGAAAAAGTTGACTCTATTTTCATTTTCAAACGAGAAAATGCCTGTTTACATTTACCCCAGTATATTTTCAATTATCCCAGGGACAAGGGGGTAAATGGAAACAGCGATTTCATCACTATATTGATGGAGAACACAGCTTCTTCTAAGCCATCTGTTGTGTAAGTTGAAGGTGGCTTTTTCTTTTAATACGTCCTGGGCATCCTGCAAAGACCATGTAAATCAAGTATCGTCCGAACGTCATCTAAGAATATTTACTAAGATAAATCGCACTAAGACTTGCCAAATTTGAGTATAGCACATTCAAGAATTATAATTCACAACTAAATGTGTGGTTTATCGGCAAGCAAAGGGTAGTTCTTTTGTTGTTTCCAATTACCCAGGGTAAAATATCTATAATATAATATAATTGGAAACATAAATCTTACACATCAGTTAAAACAGAAAGAATCAAAATAATAAGTATATTCTTTCTATAAGGTCTCATATAACAAATTGAAATACAGTAGCACCTCGATAACAAGACTCTCAAACGGATCTTTCGAATAGACTTGTTATCAAGGTGCACTCCTAGCCGAAGGTCGTGTTATCAAGGTCAGTCAATTTTTGAAACCTTGGTTTTGAATTAGCAATTTAGAATAAACTTATTTACTCCAATATGACTGAATTATTTTTTAAATTACGTGAAGCTATAAAAGGTAAAAAATACATCTTCTTATAATAGAGTTTTATTTGACTATAAAAAAATTCACACTGTACTGAAAATTAACCTAAAATTATTAAAAAAAACAACTCTATAAATCAACTACATACATAGCTTCAAATGAACAAGTTAACTTCATTAATAATACTGTGACATACTGTGTTCAAATCAAGTATGATTTTCTTTAAAGTAAACTGTAGAATTCACATCTTATTTAATTTTCCTGCAGTGCAACACTAAATGACAATTGTGAAAAAATCTATGATGATGTAGTCCAAAGCGCTATCAATTCCATTAATTGACTTTACGACACTGCTACTCATGACACTTTTTTTCTCAAAAAATAGTTTAACACTTTTACAGCGTTTCGGGCGTCTTTTGTTGTTGGATTCAGATTATCGTCGTTTCATCCGCCTTTTTTGGAACTGGATAATTTTCTATGTTTTTATATTTAGGACATTATTTGTTTGGAAAACTTCACCCTTCTCTAATCCTAAACTCAAATCTATTGCTTCTGCCAAATTTTTTGGTCTAGCTGCGAATACTGTGCTTTTCAGTTGATCGTTCAGACCATTTTTGAAAATAGTTAAAGCGTATGTGTCGTTTAGTTTGACTATAGTGTCTTTCTCAGCTTGCGTTGCCGTTGCACCTAAATCGGATTTTTGTAGTTGATTTAAATCGTTTATAATATTAATCACTCTGTCCTTATATGAGCTAATATTTGAATTCTTCTGTGATAAATTACCTAGTATCGTGTGTAATTGAGGTACTGTATTTGTATTTCTGTAAGTTTTAGACAATTTTGCTTTTAAATCGTCATACGTAGATGGTATCCCAATATTACAAATTATTGTTCTTACATTTGTAGCTAACTTTATGTGGTATACAAAATCTATTAATTGTGTTTTGGCCGCATTAGTCAATGAATTGTTTATTATTTCTATAATTTTTAGAAAAGATTCTAACTCTTTATAATTCCCATTAAAAGTTGGAATGGTTTTGATGGCTATCTCTAAATTAAATTCTGCCATTTTTGGTTCTGATCTTGATCCTACTGTAGCCAATTGACTATGTATTATTTTTTCGACTTCAGTTGAGACTCTAATAAATTTAGCAATGTCAAAATCGCTTGAAGCGTCTTTTTCCAAATGTTTATTGATTTCTACGCGTATTTCTTTTACTCGTCCAAGTTTTAATAATAAGTTGTTCTTAGCGTATGGCTTATCTTTTCCTTTTTTCTTAAAATTTTGAAAAATGTTCTCAACTTCATCTAATAAATTTTGTATCCTCATTTACAAAAATAATTTTTACACTATTTATAATTTTATACTTTAGACATTTATTGTTCTGTTTATGTGTTTTCTTACATAAGTCTTATTATGTCTCTGATATAAATAAAATATAGCAATAATAATACAAAAAAATGTGGAAGTTGCTATTGTTTGAGAATATTCTTCAACAAAAGTCTGTTGTACGTTAGATGAACAATTTCCCATTTTGATTTTGTTTTACAATATTTATTCCGCTAATTTTTTTAATTTTTCATACAATTTTTTTCTGATTTTTTCCATTAGAAATGGAAATTAGACGGTGTAGCTCCTTCCGTTCACGTCTGAGCTTCACTTTTCGTCCACCTCTACGTTTTCGTTTTTCTGTGGGCTGTGTTGTTACTGGATCTCGCTTCTTGCCTGAGTATCTGGCTCTGTACTCTTCGATGTTCAAGCGCTTCGGGCCGATATATTTCTGTTCTTCCTTCGGGGTCGGTGTATATTTGGGCGCTGCTGGATCTGGTGCTACTGGGCTGTACTCTTCCTTCACGAAGTTTTCAGCCTTGTTCAGCAGCTTCTTGAATAGCCTATCCAATTCCGCTTTTGATTCTTTGTCCATGACTGTATCTGTCTGGGCAGGATCGGTGTGGGTGATTTGGTCCAAATTGAAGATGCAAAAGAAACAAGAGTTATTGCAACGCCCTAACCAGAATTGGATAAGTAAGACCCAAAAACCACCTAAGCCGAGCAAGTTAATACTTGCTCGAATTAATGGCATCGGAAGGATATACCAACCTGTGCCGCAATTTCTAAAGGACAGTAAAACTCTTCTATTGTTAGAACAAGGTGCCAGTAGTTCTAGCACACACGTCTTTAATTTTCGAGTAATGACTGTACAAATTTCTTACAAGCTACCGCTTAAATACTATTTTTACAATGCTTAAAACTAGGACACACATTGACCATCCCTTAGTCATCATAAAACACAAATCATTTTCTCATGACCCCATACTAATCGATTTACATATGTTCCCAGTAACGGTTTGCATTCCTCATTGCCTATATGTAATTCGATATGAGGCACGGGTCATTTGTACAAACTCAAACACTACGTACTGTGTATCGTTCTGAATGAATTGGGAACAGTGATGCAATTTGATCGCTTGTTTATGTTTGTTTATGATTCATTGTAAGAATGCTTTGTGAATTGCAATGGGTGCATGCAATCGCATCATTTGCTGATTCATTGCAGTAATGTAATGTATCATTACAAGTGGTATAGTCTTCATAGCCACTTGTCTATCGAAATCTGCCATTTTGTCGTCTGTTGTCAGTTTCTCTTCCATGAATTTTCTAACAGGTTTCGCTACCCTACTCAAACGAAGCAATAGTTCTGAATTATTTTCTTTTTCTAAAATCTCTTGAATTTCATTAAGACGATTTAATTTTGTTGTTAAAAATTCTTGTTTGAACTGCTTATTAACGCTCTTCTTTAAACTACTGAATAATTTTTCACTTTCAACTACCAGATCCATTCACAGCCGTAAAGAGAAAAAAATATTCTGAGCCATATCAATTTTATTAAACAGTAAGGTTTTTTTCTAATAAAGTTTTTGTTTCTTCTATTATGAAAGTATATGATTAAAATTATTACTATGAATATTATTGTAGTCACTGATGCCTGTTTGTATTCTTCAACCACACTTTGGTTGATACTTTTGCAGTTGCCCATTGTGTCTTTGTATATTATCGACATCCGCTGTTCGTTGAGTTTCTAATCGGCGTACTTCTTCGAATAATTTCTTTTTTTCTGGTTGTGTCGCGATAGCGATTAGCCGATAAATGTTCCCTAGTTTCCTTCGTATCTGGACTTTCTTTCCGCCGCGATTCTTCTTCTTTTTCTTCCTTCTGGTGTTCCGAGCTTTATACTCTTCAATCGTTATCGCCTGTGGTCCAAATTTGATATTTGCTTTCGTTTCAGCTTCCAAAGTTTTCCTTTTCCGGTATTCCTCCAATGTAATTTTCTTCTTCGACAGATTATAAGCTGGTGCATCGCTGTTTACTGGGCCAGGACTATATTGTGCCCATAGCTCTTCGAAGCTTTCCATGTTCGTAGCTGCAGGATCGCCATGTTGTACACGTGATGTACGTGGGGTTAGTTTTGGTTTCAGATACTTAATCCATTTTTTTAAAACCCACCTAATAACAAGCGTACCGTAGACCGCTCGGTTGATGGCAAGAAGTTTCGCAAAGCGTAAACTCTATGCCTATATTTCTACTGGTGTTTTCCAAAAAGGAGAACTGCCGAATTGACTAGACCGGGGGATATAATTAAAACTCGCCTAACTATGGCTCGTACAACTTGTAAAGATGCAGGATCGCCATGTAATGATACGCGTTTTCCAAGTAAAGATTCACGTTGTCTTCTAAGCTGGTATTCTTCTAAGGTGATGGTCTTCACTCTTCTAGGATATAAGCTCGTCAACAGAGAAAAGTTTGAAAAGATTTGTTACCACCTACAGGCATCCCTTGAGTTGCCACATATTTGGCGCAGTCCAAGTAGACAGGCAGCTGATATTTCTAAATGAATTGCCAATGTATGAGGCAATTCGCTGTCTGCCAAATTGTAAAGGCAGACTAGTTGCCGAATAGAAGGCAACGTTATTAATGACAACTAGCTTGTTCCGTTAGGAGATCACTATTGTTCCGAGCCTCAGCTCAGTCCGTTCTTTTATTTTAAAATTTCGCTTACTGTTATGTACATTTAAAATTGCTTATCATATAAAAATCCCTACTCTAATCTTAAATCTATTTACCCTAACCAATCGAGCTTTTGATTTTTTCGCGGAAAAAACTGGATTTTCTCGGCCGCTCGGGTGCTCCGAAAGTGTTGCGCCATTTTTCGGGTCATTTGCTCGCAGTTGGATTTTGACATGTTTTGGCTGGCGTTCGCGAGCTTTTGATTTTTTCGCGAAAAAAACTGGACTTTCTCGGTCGCTAGGGTGTTCCGAACGTTTTGCGCCATTTTTCGGGTCATTTGCTTGCAGTTGGGTTGTGACTTGTTTTGGCTGGCGTTCGCGACCTTTTGATTTTTTCGCGGAAAAAAGCGATTCAAATTAATTCTCACCGAAATCGTTTACTTGCAATATTGCTTACACCAATGCACTTTGCATTGCCCCAATTATATTTTTGTTTACTCTAGGTTCAGTGATCCTCTAGAGTTTCACACTGTTACGAAAAAGGGAATTTTTAAACTACCATACCAATGTAGTTAGTATAGAGGTTAAGATCTTTGCTAAGGGATTAATTTGAGGATGTGCTTTGGAGGTATAGGAAGTTTACGTGGAGATTTATTTATGGAAGCTTTTGGCGGAAATTATTTATGGAAGCTTCTGGAAGAGATTATTTATGGAAGCTTTTGGGGGAGATTAGTTGTGTATAGGCTAGTTCCGGGTTTGGAACCAGGAATACACTACAAACTCCCTCAGTCAGAGTGCCGCCTCTTTATTTTCACTTGTCCTTATATACAGTATTTACATTTTGCTTATGCTATTCTTAAAATAATTTTTCCATGCTCGACTTCAATGCATTATTCAATATGATCGATATATTGACACATTAACGACCTGAACTCTTAAAATTCTTTCGCACGTTCCAGAATACCGTACAAGAATTTCATACCTTTAATGCAAGCTTCTCATGTGTCTTAATTGAGTACATTAGTCGACTCGGTTCGACTTGTGCCAGAATGGGTTTAATTTCAAAACAGTAGGTGCTTGCAACATGAGACTCTGAGTTCGTACTCATGCTTCTTGCTTATTTGCGTTTGCTTTTCAATGACGAGGTGATTTAATGTAATGTGAAGAATTTAATGTAATGTGAGGATGTTAATGACTCGATTTGTATTCCTATGCAATATCGTTCAATGAATGAATGGATATTGCATAGCTGAATTATTTGATTTGCGTTTGTGATGCAATATCATTACAGGGCACAAAGAAATGCTACTTTAGGCTGAATCGTGACCAGTTCAAGGACGTTGTTTAAATAAATATTATGGACATTTTCTACAAATTCAAACAAACAGTACATCAACTTCCCACTTCCCACATTCGCTTCATTTGCCACTTCTGTCCACTTCTCTGCTTTCACTTTCGAATTCAAGTAACTATCGTCACTTGTATCATATAAAATTCGTCGAACACGCACCGCTTCAATTATTTTTTCCTCCATTTTTCTAGCAACCAAGTATTCACTGCGACCAACGTTCGAAAACTGCGAAGCTAAAACTGCGCCACGCAGGCTCACCACGCGCAGGTCCTGCGTATGGTGAGCCTGCGCTCTAACATGCGCTGATCCCTTTAGATGTGTGGTTCGCAGAAACACACCGTGAGTTGGCCTGCGTCACGTCACGGACCTGCGGCTCATTTAGCGGCTGGCCTAAAAGCAGCTCGCCAAATGTTTGTGTGATTTTGACCATTGCCAATTTTTCAGTAGGCATTTAAATATGAAAAGAAGAGATGTTTCCAAATGTTTGACATCTTATTAATTTATAAGAATAAAGACATGTTTGTTAATGTTTTTGTTTTTAATACTAATTATCATATGTATATTTACACTAATATAAACTTTGTTCATCCTCATCTTTCAGCGTATTTGTGGGTAGATTTTTCCAATAATGTTGACGATCTTTTGGTATTTTGGATAATCATTGCTTGATTATTTTTCTTTTTTTTTCTTTTGATATTCCTCGGGCTTGACTGTTAAAATTATCGCTGAATGGATGGAATCGCGTTCTAAGTTTAGTAGCGTTCTTCGCTACTGTGTAACAGTTTTCGTTGAAATTTGTTTTATATTGGATGTCAGTAGATCCTTTACTAAATCTGGCCTCCACGATATCGGCAAACTTCGGTATTGCGTTTGAATCCTTTTTTTTGATGATTTTCGATATCTTTGAATGGTATTTAATAAAAACATTAAGTTTTGTAGCATTATTTTCATAAATTCTATTTATTTGTGTTATTGTAACATTTAATTAAACTTAATATTTCATTGCACCTCCTTTTGCTTGAATTACCGCTTTAATTCTTCGAGGCATCGATTCGTAGTATTTTTCGAGCTCTTTTGGTATGTCAATCTACGACACCATTTCAATTTCATCCTTTAGCTTTTGAAGGGTTGTCGGCTTCTTGTTTTTCCATTTCACTCCAATGAGAGACCAACAATTTTCAATTAGGTTTAAATCGGGGCTGCTTCCTTGCCACGGAAGAGAAATTATACCCAGTCCCTGCTTTAAATCTTGAATCTGGAAGACAAAAGTAACATCAATATTGAATTTAATGTTATTAAGCTTTTACAAAACTTACCGAGCGCGCTCTATGACAAGGTGCGGAATCGTCCTGAAAGATTTGGCTATCGACATGTTGGGTTAGAGCTTCGATCGTCGGTATAAGCTGTTGCAATATTATTTCCTGGTATATTAGTGCATTCACCGAACCTTCTAGGAGCTTTACTTAGCCAACTCCGTATGCGGTAATGGCTCCCCATACCATAACATACGGAGAATGCTTGACGGTTGGTCTGATACAATCGTCGCTATACGTTCACCTATTCTGAAACCTCTTCCTTCATTCGAAATTTGTCGCCTTGAAGAGATTTTTCTATCGTAAAACACTTTAAGTACTTTTCAAGTTCAAATCCTGTATTAAATTTAAATCTCTAAGAGTGACGTGCTCTTATATCATTGGCTTTAGTCAATGCTACCGTCATAAAATAATAAAATTTCTAAGATGTAAGCGTTGTCCCAGTCCCGACTTCGCGCACAAACCCGAGGATCCGAGATCGAGTGCTCCACCATTTTGGACGCTCCTCGACCCCGGATGCCTCGTGTGCACCCGCGCCGCCGGGACCGGTACAAAGTCGACCGCTTAGTGGCGGTCCCGATTTAACATTTTTTTATTTCCCCGACTAGCTCACCGAGTCGTGGGTTTTATGGACAAAGAGAAACACCGAAACGCATCACTACACGCGTCACCATTGCAAAAAAAAACAATCACATCAATTTCATCCTTTAGCATCGACTACTATGGGGGTTGATTGATGGATGGATAGATAGATGGATGGATGATTAATACACACCACGACCATCAGCACCATTCAGATGCAGCGGATGGACGCCCAGTGCAGACAGGTGGCGCCTGCACAACGGGCACCGTCTGTGCACCAGTCTCCACTGCGTGATGCATGTCTCGCAGAACACGTGGCCGCAAAACGTGCTTACGCACAATCGCCACTCTCGACATATGCCGCAAATAGTGAGGTCGTAGTCCAAATTTCTACAACGACAACAACATGCTGGTGGTGCTGGTGCTGCTGCCGGTGGCGCTGCTGCTGATACTGGTTATTTAACTATTCCATTATTTATTAAAACTTTTGTTTTTTTCTTCTAATATTCAATGTATTTTAATTTATTCAATTGGTGCTAATTATTTTGAATCAATTTTTTTTATATAATCATCAAATATTTATCTTCGAAATGATTAGGACAGCTTATTGCAACCAACTCTTAGTTATCAAATTTTAAATTTAATTTATTTTATGAAACTGCCTTATCAAACATAACCAGACGCACACACCATGGGGCGCGCAATTTGAATTTAGTTTATGGTACGTAACAGCGTAAATAAGTAATTAAGACAGGTCATTTTAAAGATAGGTGGATATTATTACTGCGTACTTTTTTATGTTGGTAGGTGTATATCATGTTGTTCATTATTAGCACGTTGAAACATTACAGCGAAATTCAAAATTTCTTCTTCGATATCAATCATTGTAACATCAGTTGAAATATATCTTGGAATTGGAAGCCCAAGTTGTTCACATGAAAGACTATATGATGATACGATGTCATCAATAATTGATAATGCTTTATTAAAAGCAACGTCTTCACTGAAATCTCTCATGAAATCTTCGCTGAAATCAATTTTGAATTCATTCCACATTGCTAATGCATTTGCTGGAATATTCATTGCACATATAAATGGAGAATGTGTTTCTTTCGCTTCTACGAAACATGCGTGCCATTCATTATCGTTCGAAGCAATACCACGCGAGTTATGTTTCTAACAATACACAACGTTAAAAAAATGATTGAGTTTCTAACGCGAAACTTTCAATGAAAACACTTTGTAAAATTTTTAAAAAATACTTTATTACTTCGTCTACAATGGACATGGACTATCTCAATCAACCGAATCTAAAACTTGACTGTCCGCTCGAGATTCTTCTCGCGATACTTATACTAATTCCTTATCTGTATTTTCCCATGGCTTGATTTAATTAAACATTCATATTTCGCATTGATGCAATATCAATATCTAGAATTGCGAATGCAAATGTGTGAGTCAGCAAATCTTTTGTGGGTGGCCAAAAGTTATTAAATTCTTCAGATAAACAAATTTGAATATTGGAAGGAAGTGGATGCGATAAGTGCATCCGTTATTAGGCTTAGTGTGTGGTCTTGTCGAAAAACATTGTTGTCGTGATTTCGTTATCTAAACATCTTGGGGATGTAGGTATAACTCGCGCATGACATGCAGCAACAAATGTTGGATAAAGACCATCTTCATATGTACGTAAATCTTCGAAATTTTTTGATGATTTAACATGAAGAAGAAGCAAGCGCAATAATTCAATGTTTCTAGGAGCTATAACATATAATCTTGAAATAATTTTAACACCACATCGTTGTCTCTTTTTCCATTTCTTTCCGTTATCAATCCACACATAATGTAATGGTATTTCAGTATGCTTATATTGATAAGCTTCCATTCAATTCGAAAAAATGCTGCTAATTTTGTGGAATGATTATTTGAAATTACTTGCTCTTCATTGCCTTCCCTAAAATATACACTTTGTCGTTCAGGCAGATGACATTCCAGTCGAAAAACTGTGTGAGTTTAAAAATGCGTTGGGTATCCGAATATACGCCAAGCAGCTTCAGTTGAACCAATATATCGACCATTTAAAAATTCCTGTATTTCATCTATTTGAATTTGACCTGTCACTTATCATTCACTCTTCCAATTTCTACTGACGCTCACCCAATCGCCGTAACAGATCCAAATCCAGGCTCCGCCCGGTCTATGGTACGCCAGTGGAGTCCCCTATGCGCCTGTGATACCCACAACCGTTGGTACTTGCAATTCACCATGGTTAACGACTGTCACGATTCTTTCACCAGCACTCCAACCACATCCCACAAGCAGCAGTCACAGTATTCCCCCCGCACCGAGGTGCAACGTTCTGGCCAAACCCATGAAGCTTCAATCGCCAGCTGACGTGCGTCGCCAAAACCGGTCCCAAGCTAGGAAGCTTTGATGAGGTCAGCAAACTCGTGGGCCATTGACCGTCGATGCAGGGTCGTGGGAACAACTGACGGCTTCTTTGACGGTGCGGAGCTGGAGAAGTCGAAGGCTAGTGCGTTTTGAGTGTCGATCTTTATTGGGTGCGAAACTTGAACGGTGCAGTTTTCGAGTTCAGATCTTCGAGTAATAATAGTGCGATGTGTGCTGTCGTGACCGCGCAAATTTTACGGTGAAAATTTTTCTACAGTAATTTCCCAGTTTTGGTTATAAACATATATAGAGAAAGTAAAGACGAGTGCTGAGACCAAGAAACCGAATTTTATAATCATTTAGACGAAGTGAACTGTTCAAGAATTGATCCATAAGAATATTTACGATATTTTTCCGAGAGTTTTGAGTAGATTCAAAGGATACTTTTGAAGGTCAGCAGTTTGGAAAAATACCAAGTGCCAGCAGAACATTCATATAGTATGAGTGAAAAAAGCTTTGTGTAAAATAGTGTGTATGCGCGTCTCGAACAGCCAGACGAGCGAATCCAACCAACCCCCACAACATCGAACAGTACGACGAAAGCGACATCTACGCTAGCTTACCAAGATTATACCAATTCGGTAGCGGATCGCTTATAACTGAATCGTGTTCCTTCAATGCGAAAATACATGTCAACTATCCATTGCAGAAATAACTTTTGTGAATTACGCAAAGGATTAAACTCATTTCGAAAAGCCAGACGATACGATGCATATTGCAACATTGTTATTTTATTTCGAGGAATTGTAGCAGTAGATGTAGATGCAATGTTATGTGCCATGTTAATATGCCACCCAGTATCACCATTTGGAAACAGTAATGGATACGCTAATGAATCCAATGATGAATCAAGTACTGATATGGAACGGACTACATTGAGGCATCAGTGGAAGTTATTCCTTCACAAAGACTTTTGAAGAATACATTTGGAATCAATGGGTCAAAAGCTACTTTGCCCTTATGGCAACAACGACTAAATGCATCATTATTATGAAGAATAATATCTTATTTGAAATGTTGTGCATGACAAAATGAACAAATTAAATTCATTTCTCCCAAACTAAACGATTCAAAATTACTCGGAATCGGATTTAATGCACACTGAAATGAGTCATTTAATATTACCACATTCAATTCATTCGATGGATTATTAACACGATTCAGTCTGCTTGAATTTCTGTTGCGATTGCGCTCAACTCTTCCAGATATGGACCTTTGTTGAGGCATTTTGAAATGATTATAATGAAATTACGTTAAACGTAGTGATTTTTACAACATAAAATCGAATTTAAAATGTCTAAAACTATCTTTTCGTTTAAAAACTAAACTTACTATAAATATTTACCGATTGATAACAAAATGTCGAAACAGTGAAATTACTGGCATTCCTGGCAGATCTGCAAATAATGAAAACAAAATTAAATGCACTTTCACATCACAGTCACTATGAAAATCAACGATTTTTATTGATGCACGTCACTGTTCTTTAACTTTTTGTTCGAAAAGTTGAAAACACAAAACTCATTTTTTTTGATAATAAGCTGGTAACAATACTTGATTAGCAGTGATAATCCTTGGAAGCTGAAAAAATAACAAATATTCATTAAAAACATGAATTTTGGAATAAAATTCATTATTTGTTGCACAACTTATCGATTGAACTGTCAAATGAAGTATGAGAAAAAATGGCGCGCGCAAAATAGTGTTGAAATGTGCGTATCTAAGGACTGGGCACGAAAGTTCTGCACGGTTTTTGATCAATGATAAATAAAGATAGAAATAAAGCTTTATTATAATTTATTTTCTTTCACAATAAAGCACATCGTATATTTAAAAATTCAAGTTAATTTCTTTGATTAATAGCTTGCCGACTAAATTCTCGCACCTTTTTCTTGATGGAAGATTAAATTCTGCACAACCCGATCCACTACTTTTTTGCTTGCTATGGACCACAAACGGGAAAAATTTTGCAGTGAAATTGCACTTCTTCCGTCTTTCCGTAAAATACTTTTCACTAGAGCCCAGTATCTTTCTATTGGCCTGAGCTCCGGGACGTTGGGTGGGTTCATCCTGTCACAATCCCGACTTCGCGCCTAAACCCGAGGATCCGAGATCGAATGCCCCACCATTTTGGACTCTCCTCGACCCCGGATGCCTCGTGTGCACACGCGCCGCCGGGACTGGCACAAAGTCGACCGCATAGTGACGGTCCCGATTTAACATTTTATTTTCCGTGGCTAGATCACCGAGTCGTGGGTTTTAGAAAAGAAGAAAAGCGAAACACCGGAACCCATCGTCACACGCGTCACCAATGAAAAAAAAATCACATCATTTGTTTTTTTTCCTATTCCATTATTTTATTTTTATTATAATTAATTATTTAGGCAAGTCTCAACATTTTCATTTTAATCAATTCTAATAAATCGTTTTCATTCTGTTTTTTTTGTATCTCTCGGAGTTAGTTATTTCGTGCAGAAAAGGCGCAAAGATAATTTGAAGATAATTATGATAGGTACGTAACAATCTCTTTTCCCACAAAATCAATGTTTTTTTCCTTAAGCCAATCCTGCGTCTTTTTTGCGTAGTGGGATGTTGCTAAATCAGGCCAAAAGATAATATTGCCGGCATGACGTTTAATAAGAGGCAGCCATCTCTTTTTCAGATACTCAAGATAAACATCAGTGTTAAAGGTCCCTTCTGTGAAAAAATGATTGCTTCTCATCCCACATTGGCAGATAGCTTGCCACACCAGCACCTTTTTACCAAATTTTTCTACCTGGATGTGTTCATCGACATCAGAAACACCCCTTTTTGTCTTTTGCACTGTAGTATTGAGGTCCAGGTAGTGTACTGAAATCATATTCAAAATATGATTCGTCATCCATTACATTTCAAGCTTCTTCACTGCAAATTTTTTTATATAATTTTCTTGACCTTCTAATAGCCTCTTGTTTTTGCTTGACGGTTCATTTTGCACATTTTTGTTTTTTGAATGTCTTTATACTATTCCTTTTTTTATATTTTATTTATTAAAGAATGACTCACACCGAACTTTTTTGCCAAGTCACGAATTGACATCGATCTGTTCCTTTCAATGAAACCAACTATCTTTTTTCTAAATTTGCGTCACTTGCACCTTTTGGTCTTCCACTTCTGGGATTGTCTTTCACTGTAAACCCTTTGTCGAACTTATCTATATCGCGTTTAACCGTCCATCGCGAACATTTCACTAGTTTTGCAATCGCGGAATACGACAAACACTTATTTTCCGAAAAAATTCGCAAAATTTCTTTGCGCACGTCTTCTCTTTTCGAATTCATGACTAGTAATATGTTAAGAAAACTTATTTCATAATTGCTTCAATAAACCACATGAGTCATTAAAACAAACCCAGTGCATAGTAAGAGTTGCACAGGCATTCCTTCATTTTATAACTAACAGGTAAAACATGTGCAAAACTGTCGTGTCCAGTTCTTATTTGCATTATTGCAATATCAAATATTGACACTATATTTCAACTAGCTTTCCTGAAAAATTCAATCAAAAATATTGATTCTAAATGAAGTTATCAGCTCGATTGTTGATCGCTTTCTTACACCCACGGTGACCATCAGTATTTCTTAGTGGTTTACCTATAAAAAATAATTTAACAAAATTGTTGAACTAAATTCGGTATAGCATGCAAGTACCCGATGCATAGCATGAAGAATATATAGCACGGACACTCTGAGCTGTCAAAATAGACTTGAGACAAAACATGCAAAAGTTATCCCTCCATCAGAGAGAGCGCTCTGGATTTCGTTTCCAAGCTCGCGCGAGTTAAAAGATCTACTTTATTCTCTAGAAAAAATATAATAAAACACGACTTTTTTCTTTAAACTCAAAGTTTTTTATTGAATTTCAATCCGACAGTGCTTCCGCTTTCTTTTACAAAAATGAACTCACTTATTTTCTTCTAATTGTGCTTTTATATTCAAAAAGATTCTAACGCCGAAACATGTGAGTGCAAATGCAATTGCACTTGAATCACTTGAATTTGGAAAGAATTGGAATGTGTTTAGTCTATGTTATGTATATAGTGGACGGCTATGGTGTAGCCGTAACTCGCGCGAAAGAGTAGGTTGAAATTCGTATTCAAAGTTTTCCAGGCCAGGTTGTGCACATGTAGAAAGTCGAGCTGGCCATTTTATACAAGCTACGTGTACATACCAAAAGCAGCTGACTTTACGCAAGTACCCGATGCATAGCATGAAGAATATACAGCACGGACACTCTGTCAGCTGTCAAAATAAACTTGAGACAAAACATGCAAAAATTACCCCTCCATCAGAGAGAGCGCTCTGGCTTTCGTTTCCAAGCTCGCGCGTGAAAGAATAGGTTGAAATGCGTAATCAAATTTCTCCAGGTCAGGTCGTGCATATGTAGAGAGACGAGCTCGCCATTTTATAGAAGTTAACCGTGCACGTGTACTTGCCAAAATCAGCTGAATTAACGTAAGTGTGCGTAAAATCAACGTATGCGGCGATTACCCGGTGCAAATACGCGACTGATCGAAGCATTTTGGGCTGCTCGATCAATAGGAACAACGAAACTACGCGGCAATGTGATTTTAAATAGCAGTAAATTTTATTGAAAAATTTTGTATATAAATATTGGAAAACAGAATTATGGTGTTTTAGGAGAACAACTAAACTGTGAATTCGTTAATTTTACATTTTATTGAGTTTTTTAAAAGTTCTGTGTTATTACGATAATTCCCTCATAAGTCGAACAACTTCCTCTCGTCAATAGCACTCACTAAATTGCAAATTTTCGGTTTCTGGCGCGCTTTACCCATCACGCAGAGCGGATAATCGGAAACGAACGCAAAAACCATACCAACATAACGTTACCACGGAGTCTTTCACTATAATTTCACCCAACTATTGATACCTGTACACGTTCACTAGCACGGAGTTTTCACTGATTCTGTGCTGCAGATCTCAGAAAATGCAATGCATTCTTCGTTACTCTATATTGCTAAATAAATAGAACACCGAAGAAGGAACTTTATTTCCTTTTTGGAAAGTATCAGCCACTTTTCACATTGATTTAAATTATGGCCATAAAACATTTTTCCGATAATTACACGTTGCTAAGTGCAACACCGATAATTACATTTTTCAAACGCGTGATTCTGCCGCACTTGTCACTATTATTTGTTTCGATTTTCATTCAAAAAATCTAAAATCTTATTACACGCGATATTCCGATCGCGAATTGTCAAATACAAACTGAAGTTTCTCGCTGACAGTCGCGATTCAACAAATTAACGAAATTAGCTTCTACGTACATGCATGTGTTTTGGCGTCGCTCCATCTGCCTGTCGTTCAATTCATGCGGCACCCATTTTCCGACCTTTTGAACCTTTCCCATGGCACATAGACGCTTCGAAATGGCTGGTTGAGTAAGACCCAATTGCTCAGCAAGCATTTTCTGCGATTGTGTATCGTCCTGGTCCAAAAGAGCCTGCAATTGATGGTCCTCAACCTTCTTGGGCCGATTTTTACGCTTCTTGTCCCACAGGTCAAAATTGCCGTCTTTGAACCGATTAAACCAATCCCTGCACGTCGTTTCCGATAAAGCACTTTCGCCATAGGCCTCCACAAGCATTCGATGCGATTCGACAGCCGATTTTTTCAAATTGAAGCAGAAAAGCAGAGCTTCCAGCATATGCACCTTTTCTAGCACAAAACTGGACATGATTTCCCAAGGAAAAACAGACTTTGTGTTTTTTGAAATGGCTGACAATGTGCAATGATTAATGTTGACAGACGTCAAACTCATGAAAAACAGTATGGCGTGTCCATGGTAGCTCGATACGCGCGCTAACGCCATCTATGAGCAAACAGCGGATTTAAGGTTATACACCTGGTATATGTATATAATAGCGTTGACACATTGACCCATCATCAGTACGAAAAGTGTCATCAGCACAAAAAACCCCATCATAATGACAGAGAGACTGGCTGTCTCAGCTTCCAATGCCAACGTATTTTCACTTTGCTTACTATTACGTAACATTTTTTCGATAATTATATCTTGTAACGCATCGTCATCTTTATCGCTATATAAAAGCTTAAAAGTGTTGTTAAGAAAACATGCTATTCTGCAATATGCACCAGCTTTTGGTATAAGTTTATTATCTAATTGTTGGTGAATAAGTTTGTACTTTTTTCTCAAAATGCCATGAACAGCCTCTACAACCCATTTGAATTTTGTAATGAAACGAGACTCATTCGATTCACTCGTACTCAAGTTGGGTCTCTTTCCTTTTTCAGCAGGCATGAGAACCTTAAAACCAAGATTTTTTAAATAAGGTACCGCATCTCTCAAACCTCTATCCACAATGCAAACATCACCTTCTCTCATAATGGTTCTTATACCATCTACATCATCTATTACTTTTGCATAATGCTTGCATCATTTTCGGTGACTAAAAATGGACCAGGGACGTCTTCGATGAATCCGTCTGTAGTGCAAATAGTGAATTGTTCGAGCAAAGGATATTTCTTTTGACCTAAAAATGATAAATATATATTTAAATACATAAAAAACTTTCAATTTGGAACAGATGTCAAATTATATAATTACCAGAATATGACTTTCGTTGGTATTCATTATTTTTACCTTTTTGGTGACGTAAGTGCCATCAAAAATCAAAACAAGCTCTCTTGTTAAATTAAACAGTTTTTTTGTGCATAAATTGAAGTGTGATTGCGTATCAGGTCCTCTCTTTTAATACTTTTTACTCCAAAACATTTCGGTAAAACATCTGTTGCAAGTAAATTTATTGCTGATTCAAAAAAATCTGAAACTTTTATTTCATTTTCTATTTCGAAGACTGATAAAATAAAATTATTCAACGATCTGGTTCGTAATTTAAATAAGCATATAAAGTAATAAAGACGAAAGACTAGTAAAAGAAAATAATTGCTTTTCGCTAAGCTCTGATGATTTGATTTTATCTAAAAATGTTTGTGAAGTTGAATCTGCCATTTTGTTTAAAAATAAAAATATTTCATCCCCAGCATAGCACGAAGAATATAAAGCACGGACACTCCGAACTGTCAAAGTCGACTTGAGGAAAACATACCTAAATTACCCCTCCTATCGGAGAGAGCGCTCTGGCTTTCGTTTCCAAGCTTGCGTGCGAAAGAGTAGGTTGAAACTCGTATTCAAATTTCTCCAGGCCCTGCTGTGCATACATATGTAGAGAGACGAGCCGGCCATTTTATAAAAGTTAACCGTGTACCATGCCAAAATCAGCTGACTTAACGCTAGTGTGCGTAAAATCAACGAATGCGGCAGGTACCCGATGCAAAAACGCGACTAATCAAAGCATTTAGGGCTGCCCGATCAATTGGAACAACGAAACTTCACGGCATTTTCATTTTAAATAGCAATAAATTTTATTGAAATTTTTTGTATATAAATATTGGAGAACATAATAATGGTGTTCTAGCAGAACAACTAAATGGAGAATTCGTTAATTTTACATTTTATTGGGTTTTTAAAGTTCTTTGTAATCTCTCTCACTCACTGAATTGCAAATTTTCCCATCACTCAGAGCTAATAATCAGAAACCATCGCGAAAATCATACAAGCATAACGTTACCGCGGAGTCTTTCCCTATAATTTCACCCAATTATTGATAACTACACATGTTCACTGGCAAGAAGTTCTTAGCGATTCTGTTCTGCAGTTCCAAGAAAATGTAATGCATTCTTCCTTGCTCTATATTCCTAAATAAATAGAACACCGAAGAAGGAACTTTATTTCCTTTTCGTAGAGCATCAGCCACTTTTTCACACTGTTCTAAGGTATGGCCATAACACATTTTTCCGATAATTACATGTTGCTTAGTGCAACACCGATGATCACATATGTCAGACGCATTGTTCTCCCGCGCTTGTCACTATTATTTGCCTCAATTTTCATTGAAAAAATCTAAACACGCGATTTTCCGATCGTGAATTGTCAAATACACACTGACGTTTCTCGCTGTCAGTCGCGATTTAGCGAATTAACGAAACTAGCTTCAATATACATCTCTGTCTTTCGTGCACGAATCATTCGCATGCAATTTATTTATTCTGTTACTCATGCTGAGGTACACGGCTATGTAATTTATCTATACTTAGGCACAGCTTGGCACTTTGGTTGTATAACAGATATGTGGCAAATTGGCTGGAATGTCCGTGCTATGTATTCTTTATGTTATGTCCCCAGTTAAAGAACTCGTATTACTGTATAGGGGAGGCCAAAGGGTACAATAAATAAAAAATGCATTTTTAGCTGTACCTCCAAAATTATTAAACATTTTGACCTGATTTTTACGTCACATGATGTCTTAACTGTTTGGTTATCATTTTATTAACCTAAATCAAACATAAATTAAATGATGTCTTAAATAAAAAAAAAATCTCAAAAAAATCGTTTGTTAATTCTTACCCCGTGTTTGGGGCTAAAATTAACAGCTGTGGGGTAAGTAGTAACGTTATGTTCTACCAACTAGTATAAAAGAAAACAAATATATGTTTGACACTATCGTTTATTAATGAAAGTGCAATCAATGCCGACGTTTTCTTCAAATTTTCTCTTATGACAAAATATTCAAACAAGAATAAAATCTAAAATTCGTTAAACAGTTATAGATCATCCTTGTTTTTTTATCACTTCTTCAGATTAATCAGCCTTATACAAGTAATCAGCTATAACTTCTATGCTAAGAATTAAACATTTGGGCAAACAGCTTATAAGTCATCATAAATGAAGTTTTTTTTATATATGAAATCAACAAATATAAAAAATATATCAACGATTGTGAACTACGGATATCTTCTTGAGAATCAATGCTTTATCTCATTAACCCGCCAGGATTCTGGTACCATTGCAAGATTGTAAAACTTAGCACTTTGATATGCTAATCTCTTTATATCTTCGGGGAGTAATAAACATTAGCACATTTTATCAATTCTCTCGCAGCCAACTCGTAGACCTGTAAGGACTTGGTTCCTCGAGTAGTTTTTCGTTTATACGTTCTCATGCTGTAATACAATGTAACCAAAAACCCCATAAAAATATCATACATAGTCGGATACTAGTACTAGCCTCCATATCTGGGTTAGATATTAATACATTAATACTAACCCCGCCGATTTGTTAATTTCAGCCCCAAAGGCACATTTTTGTTTTTAAACAACATATAAACATATTTGTTAAAAACTTAGTCGATTAAGTTACATAGCATTATTAAGTATGATAAATACTTCTAGGAAAACAAAAAAAAAACATAATCATAACGCTCTATATGTTGAACATATGTAAATCAAAAAATTGTAAAGTTAAAAATGTTCGTTACCTGCGTAATAAAGATGCCCGGTGTACACTTGAGTGAGTCGCATGACGCGCGGTGCACAACTGACCCATCTCAAGCCATGTGGCGTGATCTGCGCGGCGTTTTAAAGGATGTTCTGTAGGTTTAGTATGTATAGTTTTAGAGAAATTCGCTTGTTAATACTTAACCCTGTTTATTGCAGCCCTGGCCTCCCCTGCGAAGTTGTTAATGTTGTGCGGAACAGTGGTGTGTTCAGTAAAACCAAAAAGGAAAAGGAAGTGGTGCAAAGTCTGCAGCCGTTGCAAAAAATTTTTTTCTGCTGCTGCTCCAACGTCAAACTTCTTTTTCTTTGTACTACTGGGGGTTCATTTGTAGCATTTAAATTATTATTATTATTTTCCTTTTAGGAAAAGCAGGTAATCATAATACGTTGGCACGTAGATATCCGCCGCCCCTGACCCCGTCCTAGTTGACTTTTCCACCTTCTTGAACTCACGCGAAAATGCTGTTCTTAAGTTCGTCAACTTCCTTATAATTGCCGCTTTATCGGCGTTTGGCTCAATCTCCGTGAATTCGGCACTCTTTTTTTTATCTTAGTGTGGTAGTCGGTACTTTTCGTGTCCCAGAAACACGGAAACCCTTCCCACATTTCGAAAAATTCGGTCCAAAAACATTTATCACTTACAGACACCATTGCTCCAACAAATGTTCACTTGACGAAATATTTCACTCAAATGAGAAGTTGAGCAACAATCGCTCAACTATGCCATTAACAGCACAACTGTCAATCACTGTTGCAAATTTGATGTGGCAATGATAAACTTCTCAACCGTTGCTCAACCGCGCCAAATTGACCATAGTGTAATTTTCCGACAAGCGATTGTTGCTCAACCGTTGCCGCTTAACTCGCGTGACAAATTATTTTTGTTTCTACAAACACAACAAGCTCTATGAGAAAAAAACGTCTTTTGAGGGACAGCTCGGTAGTAGGTTTTTTTTTCTTCAGGTAGTTTGACAACTATTTCAAAAACGCTCCCTAAACTCTGAGAGCTGGATATTTCCAAGCTTGACTGGGAAATTCTTAGCTAACATTGATCACTGGTTGAAGGTTCTACTTCCGCTACAGGTTGTCGTGCACCAAAAAAAAACACGACGTCTACATTTATCACAAAGCTTAAACCCAATGGCATGTTCTACATTTAACTGCTCGAAAAAAGTTTCATCAGTTTTAGTTTATAAATAGTAAAATTCAATAAAAGATTTTGAATACATCATACAAACTACTTATATCTGGAAGAAACTTACCACATACAAAACAGCTTGCAAACCAGGGACAAAATTTAGCTGGCTTTGTAAGAAAATATTAATAAAATAATCTAATAAGATAACCAATAAAACTGCCTGTGCTACTGTTACCACGTGTTATCATGTAAGTTCATTTATAACATCTTTTTTTCGTTTAAAAAACTATTTATTAGCAAGATAAAAGTCTTGCGTCTTTATTTTACAAACTTAATACAAGACAAAGCTTACTTTCTAGATTGCAGCGTCTGGTGAATGTATCCGTAGCTAGCATAATTCCTAAGAAGATGCACTTGTGGGAAATGCTTACGTTCGCCATTGCGTTTTTCATTACGTCTGGCGTTAAGTTATACTACATGGAAATCGATGAGAACGTTAAAGGCTTTAACACACGGAATGTAGCTAAGGCCGCATACACATTCTAGTGATGAGTGATGGGGCCTCGTCCATGCTTGCACGTCGTTTGCGCTTACGCCTTCTCTTTCGTCGGGTTTTACTATTATACCATTCGCGTGCTCCCACAGATCGTTTTTCACTAGGATAGCTTTCATTTGAAGCTTCCACTTATCGTAATTGCTTTTATTTGTCAACTCGATTCTCGACGTAGTCGCGGTATTCGTGTTTTTTTCACGACATACAGTTAACACTCAAGCTTTGACTTCTCGAACTCTTACAACGTCTCCCGAACATTCTATTTACGGCGCTTCTCGAACGTTCTATTGCGCGTTTCTCGAGTATTATTT
Organism: Oxycera nigricornis; assembly: GCA_963942545.1. Lineage (NCBI taxonomy): Eukaryota > Metazoa > Arthropoda > Insecta > Diptera > Stratiomyidae > Oxycera > Oxycera nigricornis. The sequence continues at coordinate 94,987,463 of OZ012659.1, forward strand.
TCATTCATTATCAACCTCTTTCCACCTCAGTTCCTGGGCCCATAACCTGTTTGGCTGCTTGATCGTTGAAGGTGGCTCGAGGGCTTCTCTCAACGATGTTCGGTCGCAGACTGACTTTAATCGTGCCACCACTGCACCACTCAAGCGCCAGATGGATGCGCATGCTCCGATTGAAGACGCAGCTCACCATAAAACATATGCTCTGACACTATGTTACACAAGACTGCAAAAGCTCTTGTCGCATATGTTCTCGCAATAAAAACAAAAAATGTAATTACCTATTTATATATACAGTTTTGATTCCCCTTTTTTTGGGCTACAATAGTTTTTATATTATTTTTGTGCTAAATAAACTAATTCTGTGGGAAACTTCTGTTCTCATTGAACGAAAAAGTCACGTGGTATTCTCACGTGGCCACACGACATTTCAGATCACCAGACGATACTGCATGTGTTAATTATACCGTTCTAATCTATTTCCGATGACATAGCAACCCAATGTATTCAAAGGCCCCTGCCAATTTTTCCCATTAAAAAAATTAGTTTCCTTATTGACTATCTTCTTTGCAATAAGATAAAAGAAAAAATAAGTATCAAAAAAGATTTAGCCATTGGTTTTTGAGGTTATGTGTCAATGGGAAAAATTCGGAAAACCCTTTTTTTAACTTTCCAGTATATGGGAAGTTCTTTTAATCGCCTCGAAAATCGAAATTGAAATTGTCAACATATCTTTACGTTTTGAAGTCTTTAGAGTATATTTTAAATGTTTTTAGAGAGAAGTATGTATGTGTACGTACGTACGTTCGTTGACAGTTTTTTCTACGAGGATAACTCTCGTAAACAAAGTCGTATCAACTTCGTTGAGGTGAGGCAATCTTAACAGCTGATTAGTTTTTGGGACACTTCGGTCGAGGGGGTTTGTTGTTTTGACCCTTTGAAGGTCATTTCTGTCATGCGCTATATCTCGCGAGCCAAAAACAGGATTTGCATCGTTAAGGTGTCAATCGACGCGTATGAAGATTTGTGTGTTTCCATAAATATTTTAAAAAAATCGGTGGAGTCGTTTTTTAATTTATTAAAAAAAAGTGCAAAAAATTAGGGTTTTTTATCAACTTTAAATTTTAAAATTGATTTGCGCGACACAGTAATTAATGTTCATAAAATGTACATACTCCAAACAGTTTTTGTAAAAAAAAAACAGCAAACTTTTTCTCATGATAACACAAAAATTTCAATTAAAAATAAAAAATAATGAAAAGTCATCATGATCTTCAAGATCATTTATATCACTATATCTCATGAACCAAATACGTGTATTAAGATTTTTGTGCTGTTTCTAACTCTATAAAAAACCCTTTGAGCCGTTTTTCAATTTAATAAATAAAAATGTGAAAAATTATGGTGTTTTTCATAAAAAATGAATGTTTAACCTGATTTGCACTATACAGTAATAAATGTTTATAAAATTTATACATTCTTACCAATCTTTGCAGAGAAACCAGCAAAACTTTTTTCCATGAATTCGTAAAAAAAGGAAATTAAAAATAAAAAGTCATTCAAAGTCTACATGGTGACTTTGAATGATTTCATACGAATGCTATTACTTTCTATCTCTTATTTTAAAGATGTTGTTGTAAAGTCAATCGAAGTTTATTAAAATTTGCATAATTTGAGCAGATTTTGGATAGTTTTTGCAGTGTTTTAATTTTAATAGAAAAACTGCTTAAATTTTGAAAACCAAAAAGAAATTTTAATCAAATTTGCATTTGTGGTAATCATCGCTTTGAATGGTAACATGTTTTGTCGTCAATATTTTGCAAGATCACACAGTTTTAAAAGCTCTCATCTAATGAGAAATTGTAGTTTCTAGTAGTTTTTTTTTTTTTTAGTGTTCGTAAGATTTCAATTACTTCCTCCATCATCATTTGTAATACATTTTACTTGTTACATGCAATTAAACCGATTATTGACTGTATTTTTAATGTTTTTCAAGACCGATTGAAAATAAGGAATAAGAAACATGATTATTAGTGTTTGATAGATCACGGCCAATTTCCCAGTAAAACATGGACAATAATAATAATATTTCCTTTAAATTGGAATGATTGAAAATTGTTTAAATTACACTAAATCTAGTAACCTAGAGTATGAGGTTATATGTAGCTTTGAAGCTAGACTTCGTTGCGCAATATTGTTGAATTTTGAACTAGATTCGCTATGTGTAACATATATTCTGTCTTCTGGAAACATTCTAATGTGATAGTCAATTGTGTAAATTCGCCATCATTAAAGTGTTATTAGCTACACGCTTGCGGGATTTACAGTCGTAATTAGTGGAATATCTTTAAGTCATTGCTGTTTTTTGACGACTGTAATCAGACAGTTGCCGTGTACAGAAATTAAATTGGAAATAAATGTGATGCATAATTTAGCATGCTTTGCTGGGATTCATGATATTTTTATATTTCCTAGTACAGACATGTTAATAGAAACAGATGCAACAGAAATGTATTTCAACTAGTTTCCAAAGTCATTAAACTATTTTTCCCAGTGATTTAATGACTCTGATTAAGTGTTCAGTACTAATGATAACAAACCAAGTGCGATATTTGGTATGGTTGATGTGAAATTAGTGGGAACATTTAGATGATTTCTTATCTAGAAAAGAAGACGCGCATAATATTCAGCATAAATTTCATATTTTCAATTCAGCCACCTTACATATCTCCGCAGCGATAAGAAATGGCGCCACTGGAAGCGATAAGATGTGGCGTCATCCGTTGAAAACACGCCGGGGGCCGTGGGAACACCCCGACCTTGATCCCGACCTTTACCTGGAACCGTGGGAAAAAGGTGGGGACTGTGAGAAAACGTGAATTAGAAGCCCCATATCCATACTACTATTGTAATTTTTAGTACTATTTAGTACTATTGTAGTTTTTTAGTGTTCGTAAGATTTCAATTACTTCCTCCATCATCATTTGTAATACATTTTACTTGTTACATGCAATTAAACCGATTATTGACTGTATTTTTAATGTTTTTCAAGACCAATTGAAAATAAGAAATAAGAAACATGATTATTAGTATCTGCATTTGTGTTAACGGAGCCTTTCTTGTAAATGATTTTAAAGTCATAATCTGACAGATCGACGCGTATTCTCGTCAATTTAGATGATGGATTGTTATGAGTAAAGAGAGCAACTAGAGGTCTGTGGTCCGTTACTACCACAAATTTTCTTCCATATAAGTACGGTCTGAAGAAGTTAATGCCCCAGTGTATCGCTAGTAGCTCTTTTTCAATAATTGGTTTATTGATATCGTGCTTTGCTAAACTTTTGCTGGCATATGAAATTGGTAAATCTGAACCTATTTCACCTTGTGACAATACTGTTCCTAACGCGTAGTTAGACGCGTCTGTGGTTAGTATGAATGGTTCATCAAAATTAGGGTACTGTAACACTGGTGGGTTTATTAGTTTGGTTTTCAAGGTATCGTATGATTTCCGACATTCATCGGTCCAAACAAAAGATACGTTCTTTTTTAGTACAGAATTGAGGTATGTATTTTGCTTTTTGAGCAAAATTTGGAATGGAACGCCTGTAGTAGTTGCAGAAAGCTATGAATCTGCGTACTTCGTCTGAATTTTTAGGTATTGGGTTGCTGTTACGCTAGATCCTCTTTGAACAGTGTTGGTTATTTGTGGGATAGTTTTATTGCTTTTGTATCTTTCAGATAATTCTTTTTGTAAAGCTTCGAAAGATGTGATTGAGGTGCTATTAAGGGATGTTCTTATCGTGCTGCTAAGTTTTACATTGACTAAAAATGTTATTAAGGACTCTTTCGCGGAGGTTGTTAAATTCGCAGATAAAATTTCAATTATCTTCAAAAATGATTCTAATACTTTAAATTTCCCGTCGAAAATTGGGATTACTTTAATTGTTGTCTCTACATTAAATTCTGCCATGGTTTACCTTATGTCAGAGTTTTCTAAATTTTCTATAGATTCAATGTCTATATCGTCCTTAATGTTTATATCATAAGAACTTTGTGCCTCTAATTGTGATAATAATTCTTTTTCTAAGTGATTAGACTCAACTATGAATTTTTGCTTTAAATCCAATGCTTCTGCATCAGTTTCTTTGAATGTTTTTAGGAGTTCCAGCAGGTGTTTTTTGTGATTTTTAAAGATTCTTAGTTTCTCTATCAACGTTTCTTTCTTTAACTGTTGTAGGAAATGTGATTCGGGAACAACACTATTTCACTTTTATGATTCAAACACAACCAATAACTTTTATTATTAATTGTTTATTTCTTATGAATTTGCACGAAGAAAGTAGTTTTCTATATTATATTATTATAGTATGACCTTTCCTTTTGGAATGTCAGAAAAGACTGAAAAGATGATCTAACTACAAACTAAAACCCATTTACATAAATCTAGAAATAGAAGAAAAATACCATGTCTGGCATGCAGATGTGCACAAGATAATGCATTGTATGCATTATCATAATGTAACACATTCCTAAGCAAACAATACAAGAACATAAAAGAAATTCTTTCATGTTCGCCTCTGCATACATCATGGCTCAACATCTGCAAGCCATCCACCAGAAAAACAAAGGATTGGTTTTTGTTAAGATAAATATCTCAACACGCCTCCTCAAAAATCAATCCATTGATTACATTTATATAGTGAGAAAATATGCATAATAAGCATCATTTAATGTAATTAATAATTTATTAAACTACCATACATACATACAATTTATCAAACAACCTTCTTCGTGCTTTAGGGGAGATTTACATATGTACAACATTTATTGCAAGGATTGGGAAAAACCCCAAAAACCCAATCAGACCATTAACCTTAAATTACTTATCAATAAAACATTCTTTCTACATTAGCCTAGTCCAAGTCCACTCCTCAGCCCTATGAACTTGACTGCAGGTAATGGTTTCGTCAGGATATCAGCTAGCTGCTCACCTGTTGGAATATACATTAGTTTTACATCATTATTCTCAACTTTTTCTCTAGAAAAATGGTATTTGATATCTATATGATTAGATCTTTTGTGGTTAGTTGGATTATTAGCTATACTTATACAACCACTGTTGTCTTCGTATATTATGATTGGTTTGGATATATCAATTTTAATACTGGATGCTAATGATTTCAGCCATAATGCTTCTTTTCTACCCTCAAAGAGAGCCATATACTTAGCCTCAGTAGATGAAGCTGCGACTGATACTTGTTTTCTTGTACTCCAAACAAATAGTAAAACATTCAAAAAGTTTAAATACGTAACCTGTAGCGCTTTTTCTGTCAGTTTCGTCACTTCCTCCCCAATCGGAATCAACATAACCACATAGAAAATCTTTAAAATTACGTTTTGTGAATTCTAATTTTATATTTATAGATCCTTTCACATATCTAAGTACCCTTTTTAGGCATTTCCAGAGCTCAATGTTATTTTTATTCAAATATCTACTCAAGATATTTACAGCTATACTCAAATCTGGCCTAGTGCATAGCATTAAATTATACATCACACCACCCTACAAGATTTCTACATGGCGCATGATATTTTTCAACCAAGTTTTAAGCTTTAAAATTTAATTTACTTTCAATTGGCGTACTTGTTGGCTTACATTCCAGCATATTGAACTTATTTAGAATAGTTTTTATATATGCACTTTGATCTAAAGTTATTTTATCTTGTATTCTTGTTATTTTAATTCCCAAAAATAGTTTAATGTCCATTAAATCTGTCATTCTAAAGTTATTCATTAGATAATTTTTAAAGCTATTCATTGTTTCTATACTAGCAGTAGCAATTATTAAGTCATCAACATACAGTACTGCATAGATATTCTTTGATATGTTTCCTCTGTCTAACATATAAATGCATCTATCAACCGGAGAATTTTTAAATCCTTTTTCTACTAAACCTTTTTCAAATGTCTCAAACCAACATCTTGCAGCTTGTTTCAATCCATATAAAGCTTTGTTAAGCTTGCAGACTTGATTATTTTTACAAGTTACACCGTCAGGAACTCTCATATACTATATATTTCCTCTCTTTTCTTCCCCGTTCAAGAAAGCTGTTTTTACATCCATATGATGTATAAGCAGATTATATTGATTTGAAAAAGCTAGAATGAATCGAAAACTAGAAATTCGGGCTACTGGTGCAAATGTCTCATTATAATCAATAAGATTTTTGAGTGTTTTTTTCGTTTTCACTGACTATTTTTCGGATCTCCTCCATAAATTGACAGTCGCTTGATTTAATTAATTTATTATTATTACCATATTTTCTTCCTCTTTTTTTGTCAAACCTTAAACACTAATGGTCCTATTTAATATTTTTGTGACATATTTTCTATTATATTTGAAGTTGAGTTTGTGTTTGTTTTATTTTAACTCCCAGAGCATTTGTTAATTTGTTGTCGACGATGATACCTCGATATCGAAGTGGATCATACAGTGATCCGATAAGAATGCCCTGTCAGAGACCCTCCACCCCGATACCGCCGATTTAAGAGATCCCACGACAAGCGTCAAGTCGAGAACCTCTCTCCTGTTGCAGGTCACGAACGTGAGTTCGTTTCCGCTATTACATACCCAGAGGGTAGTCCCCAACAAGTAATCGTACAAGGACTCCCCTCTATCATTAATGTTGCTGCTGCCCCAGAGAGTATGGTGGGCATTAGCATCACAACCAACAAGCGTCCTGACTGCAACCGGTGGTGGTTCTTCTGGATCGTCGTGCGCAAAGTAGGCAGAGGCAATCCAACATTTGCTGTCCGGATTGTCCAATGCCACAACAACTAGGTCCTCGGAACTGAGATTAGGAATCATTAGTGCATTCAAGGATCTTTTCATCATAATACATGTGTCACAGCTGGCAACGCCGAGGAGAAGACGACGGACGAAGAGGCAGTCAACGAGGCGACGCGAGTGAGAAAGGAGCGAATAAACGACTATCGAGTAAACCAAGCTTGAATAAACGCTTCTGATATGTAATTCGTGTTTAATAATATTTCGGCGTCTGACAATTCAGAAGTGGGATCCTTGGGATCTAAGCGTTGAAAATGCCTGTAGTAAATATTGCCGACTTGGGGTGCAAAACCCTTCGTGAACTGTTAAAGGAACGTGATCTTGCGATTGGAGGTCGCAAACCCGATCTGGTCGAACGTCTTGCGATACACCTTGGGACTGACGTAGTTGAAGTCTCTGAGGACGAGAACGCCGCGAGAAACGACAACGATTTGCGACAGGAAGTGACCGAGTTAAAGGCTCAGGTGGAGGCTCTCATGGCCGCCATTAAAGCCGTTTCAATGCCTCCCGTTTCAATATCGCCAGTTCCAGTTCCACTTGTTTCGATTGCCGGTGAAAACTTCATTTCCACACATCACATCGGACACCCGATAGCGACAACGAACCAAGTAAGTGAAGTTCCGATATCTATGTCAGCACCGGATGGTGGGCCACGATTTGGACCGAGAACTTCGACAACTCAATGTCACACCACGATTCCTGCCCACGTCGGAATATCAAAAAATTCGATCAACAACAACATTATAGCCGATCAGACATACGTCCAGTTCCATTCCACCCCCGGACACGCTCATTCATATCAAGCGGCTCAGTTAACGAATGCAATTGCGCACCCCTTGACGGGAGAACAAGAACTCAATCCGCTGTCTCAAACACGTCGAGGGGAAAGAGGAGTGTTTCAAGTACGTGACGTTATCAACGTACTACCATATTTCGATCCGCTGGATGAAACATCGCCATCTGCGGAACAATTTCTATCACGTATAGAAAAACTGGCCCGTATTTATGATTGGGAAGAAGAGCTGATACTTTTCGCCGCTCAAGCGAAACTCAGAGGTCACGCTAAACAATGGAATGATGGGCTCCAAGATACATTCGCCACTTGGGGGCAATTTTCTCATATGCTACGAGCAGACTTCCCACTCCGTCAACTTAACGTCGACATTCATCGAAAATTGATTGAGGAACGTCGCCTGTCAAACGAAACACCGGAGGAATATTTTTACAGGACTTGCGCGATGGGACGCCGTGGAGGTTTGGACGACCTCATCATCATCCACTACATACGCAACGGACTTAAAATGCCTCTGTTGCAAGCGTCTCTTGCTGGTGTTGAATTTGCAACGACAAGCGAACTTCTTAACGCAATACGACGATTTACGATGACGAATACACGCGACGAATTAACATCATCGACCCGGTCGATAGGGGAAAAACAATCGGGAACAAATAATTTGAGGTTTCGCAACCGGCCAGGGCCCGAGTCTCGCAGTTGTTTCAACTGTGCTGAAAAGGGGCATCTATCCATCAACTGCCCTAAGCCACAGCGGAAATTTCGCTGCCCAACTTGCACGCGAACAGGACACACACAAGCAAACTGTCCGGCGAAACTCTCTGACCCTAATCTGCAGAGGCAACCGATAAACAGAATCACGCAGCAACGACCTAATCTTCTTACCAAACAGATCAGCGTCAATGGACGTGATCTGACAAGCATAATTGATTCGGGAAGCAGCTGCTCCCTCATTCGACGCACTGACGCACGAAACATTGGAGAGCTTTTACTATCTGTGTCGCCCAAATGTCTCGTAGGTTTTGGTGGTGGTGAATACGTGTGCACTCATACACTGCAAGTGACCATCGAAACGGACGGAAGCAAAACAGATATGTGTTTACATGTTGTCGATGATGATCTGCTTGACGAACCAATACTTTTAGGGAACGATTTCTTGATCGGGAAAGCACGATGTGTTATCATTCAAGAGGGGAACGTCACAGTCAGTGAACGACAATGGGACGTGAAGACAGGCCCGATGACGAAGGAAAATCGAGCACAACTGAATTCACTTTTGACCGAGTTTAATAAATGTTTCGCAGAGAGTATGTCAACAATCGGCCGTTGCACTACGACGGAGATGAGTATCAAGCTGACAACGAATGCTCCTGTCAATCGATCTCCGTATAAATTGCCATTTCCAAAACGGCAAACTGTCGAAAATATCATCAATGACTTTTTAGTCAACGATATCATACGTCCAAGTAAATCTGAGTATTCTTCGCCTGTCATCTTAGTTCCGAAGTCAGATGGAACCGATCGACTGTGCGTTGACTATCGTATGCTAAACGCAATCACGATCAAGGAGCCGTACCCCGTTCCGAGTGTCGACGAACAACTCGCCCAACTTGCAGGAAAGTCGTATTTCACGACTCTGGATTTTCTATCCGGGTACCATCAAGTGCCAATTCAGGAAAGCTGCAAAAAATTTACTGCTTTCGCCACACACAACGGGCAGTACGAGTACAATGTTGTACCGTTTGGGCTGGTGAACGCACCATTTGTCTTCCAGAGAGCGATGCGGAGAATTATGGTCAAAATGAAGAGTTCAGTAGTTTCCTACGTCGATGAAGTAATTATTCCCAGCGACACAATTGCAGACGGACTTAGCGCCCTTCGGGAATTTTTATCTCTTGTGCTCGACTCGGGAATGACATTAAAAACATCGAAATGCACGTTTATGTCTCCGGACGTGAATTTTCTTGGACACCGTGTCACAAAAAACGGCATCTCACCAGGGAATACAAAAACGACGGCAATCCAAAATTTTCCAGTACCTAACAATCAGGCTGACGTTAGACGGTTCCTCGGGCTGACGGGTTTCTTTAGGAAATTCGTTCCGAGCTATTCAACCATCGCACTACCACTAACTCGATTGCTCCGCACGAAAGACGCGCCCCCGTTTAAATGGTCATTCACGGAGCAACAAGCTTTTGACTTACTACGACAGCAGCTGTTGAGTCCTCCTTTGCTTCAGATCTACGACATCGCAAAAGATCACGAAGTTCATACCGATGCAAGCTCGATTGGACTAGCCGGAGTATTACTGCAGAGCACTGGAGACGGGTGGAAACCTGTCTCATATTTCAGCCGACAGTGCTCAGACGCTGAACGAATCTACCATAGCCACGAGCTGGAAGTGCTTGCTTTAGTAGAAACGCTAGAAAGATTCCGACTTTTCCTACTCGGGAAACGATTTCGCGCAGTGACTGATTGTGCCGCTATCACTGCCACGAAAACCACAACGCCACTGAAACCTCGAATCGCCCGTTGGTGGCTGCGCTTGCAGGAGTTTGACTGCGAATTCGTTCACCGAAGCTCCGATCGAATGCGTCACGTCGATGCGTTGAGCCGCGCCCCAGTTGAACGACCGAAAACAATTGAAACGGTCGTTGATCGAATTTTCAGAGTCGATCTGGATGAATATGATTTTCTAACGACCATACAACTTCAAGATTCTGAGCTTGCCACCATCGCTGATGTTCTTCAAGGGCGGCGTCACTCAGAGCAAGCACCACAGATCCGAAAGGAGTACGCACTCCAGAACAATAAATTGTATCGACGAGTTGACGATCGACTTAAATTTGTCGTTCCTAAAGCAGTTCGCTGGAGAGTCACGAAGACGTATCACGACGAAATGGGACATTTCGCTATAGAGAAAACGTTAGAGCGACTGAAAAGAGATTTTTGGTTTCCGAGGATGCGCAAATATGTCCGAGCATATATTTCTGCATGTATGGAGTGCGCTTTTAACAAAGCTTCATCTGGAAAGCTCGAAGGTGAACTACACATTAACACGGTCGAACCCATTCCATTCCGGAAACTACATCTTGATCATGTAGGGCCTTATCCAAAGAGTAAACGTGGTAATGAATACATATTGGGTATCACGGATCCGTTTACAAAATTCACGGTTTTGAAAGCTGTCCGCTCAACCAAGACGATGCCAGTACTGAATGCACTCCGAGAGCTGACTGGTTACTTTGGTCTTCCGAAAATTATCGTTACAGACCGAGGAACGGCGTTCACATCTAATGCATTTCGCGACTATTGTGAGTCTAACGGCATCAAACATACTCAGACAGCGGTTCGCACTCCACGAGCTAATGGAGCTATTGAACGTGTCAATAAAACTCTAGGGAATTGTCTCCGTGCAAGCGTGTCACACGAAAACGACTGGGACTTGCACATTCAAAATATACAGTGGACCCTCAACAGTGGAAGGCACGATACAACCCAATACAGCCCAAACGAACTAGTCTTCGACTTCAGCCTCAACGATGTCGTTCACAATCGAATTATTCAGGCGTTGAACGATGAAGCGCCGCGTATGTCACCCGAACCGATCGCTATTCGCCGATCAAAAGCTGCAGAATCCATAGCCAAGCAACAAGTAAAGTGGAAGCAACGTTTTGATCAGGCACGTCAACATCCTCGTCACTACGCCGAAGGTGATCTCGTTCTTGTGGCACACGTGCCGCCCGCTTCCGGTTTCTCCAGAAAGTTAGAGCCACGCTTTAAAGGTCCCTACCGCATTACGAAATCTTTAAGATACGACCGCTACGTCGTCGAAGACATTGAGCAGATGCAACGAAGTCGGCGACCATACAGTTCAGTTCATCACGTTGAGCACATTCGCCCATGGTGTTATGCCGATCCCATTTTAGACGATGACCCCTTGGACGCATCCGATACCGAAGATTACCTCGGTCAGGAGTCCGAGTTTGTCAGAATTGGCCGAACTGTCACAGCTGGCAACGCCGAGGAGAAGACGACGGACGAAGAGGCAGTCAACGAGGCGACGCGAGTGAGAAAGGAGCGAATAAACGACTATCGAGTAAACCAAGCTTGAATAAACGCTTCTGATATGTAATTCGTGTTTAATAATATTTCGGCGTCTGACACATGATCGAATCTTACCTGTTTTACGACGAAGATGTCGTATCCTTTTACTCCTAGCCCCTGAACCTGATCGTTATGGATCCATGGTTCTTGGACTATGGCTCCATCGGCATCGTCCTATAGCAGGACCAATGCAAGGTTGGCCGAGGCCGCTTTACTGTGATGGAGGTTGATCTGAAGTAGCTTTAGAGTTACCATCATCAACAACCTTCACCTCCACCACCGCCCAATCGCCGGCTGGCATGCTCCTTTTGAACAGGCGAAGGTGGACTTCGCCTAGTGCGAAGCACAATCTTCCCTGTCTACTCGCCATGGTGGAGGCGGACTTCGTATCCATGAGGATCACGAAGCCCTTACCTCCCTCCTTTGGCGGCTCCTCCCGATGACCTCCCACTTCTTCATTGGGACGTCAGGATTTTGCGCCTGCAGGACGCTGAGCAGCTGCTTCCTACTCACCTCGTCATTGGGGATCCAAACCCTGCCTTTCGGCCGGCTCGGTACCCTCCTGACATCGACGAGCTGAAGCTTCGCTCCCTCCCATGGCGCCTTCATTTCCGCGACCGTCCGATGAAGGAACTCACGCGAGAAGTCATTTTTGCATTCCAATACCCGAACTCCGTACTGCCATTTTGCAGCCCCGAAGGTCGGGCATGGTCTCCCTGGGTTCTGGGCAATGAACTTGAAAAGTGATGTAGAGATTACTCTCTCCACCACTTTCCACTGTTCCCCAGAGTACCGCCCGTCCGGTTTGCTGCTGTCGACAACCGCAAGCCGCAGTGACTCTCTCGCCGCGTCGCTATACGATTTGCCGCCAGCAGCAACCCCTCCACTAATTCCTGAAATGGCAGTCTCCTCCGGCTTCCCTTTGGAGACATACCTAATCTTTTTTGAAACCGAGCCCGTCTCCTCCGTAGACCTGACTCTCTTGCTTTTTCTGAACTCTACCTTCTTGGCCTCAGCCGTGGCGTTTCCGGTATTGGAACCCGCCACAGGCCTCGTGAGTTCATCTTTTTTGACGACGCCTTCCGCCCAGCAGAAGCTCGCCCTCTCTTTTTCCGTCCACTCCTCAGAACTCTTCTTAAGGAGGATTCCCAGCAGGCGTTTAGCAGCCATAAACTGCTTCTTCCGCTTCATCCCCACCGTTGGATTCCTCGGCTTCCGCCTCCTAGTCTCTGAATCGGCGAGAAGTTTCTCCTCCGTATCCGTCGACATATACTCAACTGTCTCCCCTATGGAGCCCAGTTCTTCCTCCTTCCCGGGGTGTGGCGCTGAGCTACCAGCCTCCGTACTCCTCGTTTCATTTTGTTGGCCGCTGGCGACACGCAGAGAAGAGTCAGACTCTTCCCCTTGCCCGCCGGTAGTCGCCGCAAAGCCCCTACCGACGTTTGGGCAGATATCCCTGCCCGCAATTTTTCCCTTGTCATGTCCATGTCATATATGTTCGCTCGTGGTCGGGGGTTGCTTATTCGTTATATTCGCAACTACCCTCCTTTGGAGCTGCACCAGCAGTTCCTCCGGAGGCCTTCCAGCTATCCGCCACCTGCTGACCCCCCCTCTAGCCTGAGCTCAGCCGAGAGAACTTGTTTCCAAAGTCATTAAACTATTTTTCGCAGTGATTTAATGACTCTGATGAAGTGTTCAGTGTTAGAAAAGTCAATATATTACTAAGGATAACAAACCAAGTGCGATATTTGGTATGGTTGATGTAAAATTCGTGGCAACATTTAAATGATTTCTTAGCTAGAAAAGAAGACGCGCATAATATTTAGCATAAGTTACACCCCGGGGGCCTGGGAACACCCCGACCTTTACCTGGAACCGTGGGGACCGTGGGAAAAAGTGAATTAGAAGCCCCATATCCATACTACTATTGTAATTTTTAGTAGCATTTAGTACTATTGTAGTTTTTTAGTGTTGGTAAGATTTCAATTACTTCCTTCATCATCATTTGTAATACATTTTACTTGTTACATGCAATTAAACCGATTATTGACTGTATTTTTAATGTTTTTCAAGACCAACTAAAAATAAGAAATAAGAAACATGATTATTAGTGTTTCATAGATTAGAAAATTAGAAATTTGAAAATTAATTAAATTACACGAAATCTAGTAACTTTATACTCTACGGCTGCTTTTTGGTTTAACTTTTGTTGAAATGTATGAAAAGCATCCTAGCGAAACTACTTTTAGGCCTATTGCACTTATAAATAACAATAAATAACAGTAAAGAATGGTTATAATGAAAATAAATACTAATAAATAAAAGTAACAATAAAAGCAACAATGAAAACATCAATAAAATATTCAGTCCCTGAGCTATTGACAACTGTAAATTGTTCTTGACATCTCATGATATTCAGCCAGAAAATCATAAAATCATTTCAAGTATCCGCGCTCTGGAAAAGGTAATAGTTTTTGAATGGTAAAATGTTTTATAGTCAATATTTTGCAAGATCACAAAGTTTTAAAAGCTCTCATCTAATAAAAAAATGTAGTTTTTAGAAGTTTTGGTTTTTAGTGCTCGTAAGATTTCAATTACTTCCTAAATCATCATTTGTCAATAACATTCGAACTATATGGTTTCTCATAATCCATACTTGATACGGCATCTGTTGTTCAGGATTTTTATTAGAACATAAAAGGGTTGCAAAATATATGGCAAATGCTCCACAATCAATTCCGTTACTTTGATGTTGAACTATATGAAAAATATATTTTTTTAAAGCGACAAATCACATTTAAATAATCTATCTGTCTTCCAAATGATTTTTATTTAAACAATCATGAATATGAACGTTTCCGTTGCCATCATATTTTGTACAAATCCAGTGGCCTATGATGTCCGCACCCACACGACCACTGTATATAATTTGAATGTTATTGTGGGATGTAGGTATTGATTGTAAATTACGCAAAAATGACATCGTAAAGCATGTGTTTTGAGCGAAGTTGTATACTCCTCGCGAAGTTAGGTTTCTATTCATAATTTCTTGAAACAGATTGATATGATTATCGGTTAAATAACACTGATGCTGCAAAATTTCTTGACATTCTGCAACCGGTACATTAAAATTGTAAGGCTGCTCGTTATTGTCATGGTCATTATCATAATTAATGATATTGTCATTTATGTTGATATTTTTATCAAAACTATAAGAGATGCTGCTACCATGACTAATATTTATAATATCTATTTTAATCTTCTTATCAATGATGCTACTGTTAACATCATGATTATAATTATCTGTATCATTTTTGGTATTGATGTCTTTGGCGTTAATTTTATTACTATCACAATTCTCAATGGAAGGTTTGTCGCCAAGAATCGCATATGTTGGTTTATGATAGCTAAAATACGTTTCATAAACCCCACAATTAATGTGCTTGATGTTAGAAAAAATAACATCAATTTGTGTATTAAAATTTGTGTTTTGTGTTGTTGTGGTGGCAAAATTAAGACTAATTTATGTTTCCCCGATAAAATTTACCAAAAAGTTTTTCCGTCAGCAACATGATTTACTATATTGAAATTAAAATCACCCCTCAAAAGTGCTGGACAATCAGTTGATAGCTTTAGTATTGAAGTGTTGAAGGTACTTTCAAACATACGCTTTGTTGCTTGGGGAGATTTAAAGCCAATAATTTCGTAATTGTCGTGTATTTTTATTACAAACAATAGAATATGCCCTTTTCTACTAGTATGTCTTTCGATTATAATAGTTTTAGTTTTTAAGTTATTTTTTACGTAGCATTTCAATCCTCGATTTTGTTTATTATGGTTAAATTTTATAGCAATACCGTAATTTTTAATTTTCAAATTATCTTGGTCGTTTGAAACTGTTTTGTGGTAAAATTTGATCGTTATGCAAGATATGCTGTAGGCAGGCTGGATCTTCCTCCAAATTCCTTTTCTTCGCTGTGACACAGTTTCTTCTCCTTCGATATTCCTCCAATTGAATGACCTTGTTGCTGCTGAGGGGAAGTCAAATTAAGATAGAAAGGTAAGGACGATCTAGTTATCACCTACAGGCATCTGTTTAAATGCCGCATCTTTGGGCACTATGGCTCATAATGGGCGACTACAATGGCCACCACGTTGGCCACCATTGATACTGGCCAGCATGAACGCTTCCACACAGTGGTATAGTAGATGGGCCATTCTAGATTGGCGTGAATGGGCCACTCGAAGCCAACTTTTAGTATCTCTGTTGTTGATTTCGAAACTCCTTTTTATTGATATTCATTATAATTTTTCTAATTATATATAGAATTTTTAACAGTTAATAACTAGTTTTCTAATCAGAATGGAGGTCAAGAAAGTTGCGGATGTAACTTTGTGTTTGGCTACTTCGTTAAATTACTACGTACATGTTAGTAACCAAAAAGTGATTAAGAAGAAATGACAAAAAAGAAGATGGTGGATGATAACTCGTCACTGCAACAGATCAAGGCAAATAATGGAGAATCAACTTGCAGAGCTTCTGGAAGAACCATCTGGAGAATTTGACAACTTTGTGCGAAAGACGTTTACAGACTTTGAATATCTTTTGCAAAAAATATCTCCACGCATTTCAAAACAGGACACTAAACTTCGAGAATCAATACCGGGCAAAATACAACTCGCTGTAACTTTAAGTTTCTTGGCTACAGGAGATAGTTATAGGAGTTTGCATTTTTTGTTCAAAATATCAATTCAGATAATATCTCAAATAATTCCGGAAGTATGTTTGGCGCTCAATGATTCTTTGAAAAAGTTAATCAAGGTGGGGGAAAATAAAACATTATTTCGTAATAAAACATTGTATTTAAGTGCATAGATAATGAATATAACATACGACATGACTAAATATTTTCAAATGTCTCCTAATTTAAGTACACTGTACCACGGGCTGTAGCCAAAATATCATTAGGGATTGTAATTAATCCTTGCACTCTTTGCTGGGAATCGCTAGACTTCCTCTTCCGTGTTGACAATGCTTTTACATTTGTATATATCCGATAGAAATATTTCCATAGTCTCATAATATATCCAGATAGGCTTATAAATTTCGTCCTCTCCCGCCCCACTTTTTGTAAAGTCCTTCTGTTTTTAGATTACTCCGAAAAGCAGTAATTCATTGACAGGAATACCGATTCCATCAGCTATATTGCCAGCTATCATTCACCTACAAAATCAAAGTTGAGATTTATTTTAAGGCAACCTGTATGCTAGAACTCTCATAGAAAAAAGGACCTATATAGTTAACTTACTTTATTTTTATCCTTATGTAGCTTGTTCTTCGGGTTCCAAATGCTAGGCTCTTTTCGATACAGTTCAATGAACTGGAACGTCTCATCTGAGCTCCACGTTTCCATTATTAATAAAGGGACAACCATCTATTTATTATGAAGAACTTTCTTGATTATTTATTCACTGAATTCTGTATTAGCACAGCATCAAGCAACAGGCACTGCTGATACACTGATAAGTGCAATAATAGTCGGCAAATGATGGCCCACTGTATGGACATGTCACCTAGCTCCAGCGCAGCTTAGCTGCGCATGCTGGCCTCCTTTGATGTGTGCACCGAAATGGCTCCCAAAGCCATCCTTGGCCATCACCCTCTACACAATGGTAATGGCTTGCAGTGGCCTATGATGGGCCATAGTGAAGAGGAGCCATAAGAAGTACTTTATTTATTTAGAACTGTTCCGATTCGGAAGGTGCGTTGCTGGTGGATGATACGATAGCGGACTCAGCTCCTGAATATCGAAGTTCGTCGACAGGCTCATCCAGCTCACCGTCGCCAGGTCCCAGCTCATCAAAGTCAAGTCCTTGACGGTGCGTTGCGGTCTTAAGGCGGGCTTCCAAGTCGACAAGTGCCAGCAAACCCTCATTCGTAGAGAAATAATGTGCGACATTAAACAAATACCCAAACTTGCACTCACGGTCGCGTCCGTGGATGAGGGACTCGAAGAACGGCGGCGTGACCTCATTAAAAACAGAGTGAAGGACGTTTGTAGTGAGTGTCGCTTCAAATTTAGCCATATTTTCTTCGCCGTTTAGGAGAGCCCGCTATGCTTGCAGAGGATCTGGCCGGAACCCTTGCTGCATGAATAAAGTCGACCAGTCGCCGTAGGTGAGGAGTTCTGCAGGAAGTAAGTAGTTGGACTTTTCGCGAACGAACCTCTCTACTTCGTGTATAAAATCTAGCATCGCCCGGAGGTGGGCCTCCGTACAAGCCTTCCGCTTGCAGTAGAAAGACAAACGAATCTCATAATATGCCTGCAGCATAGCCTCGGGACTTTCGAAACGCTGCACACATCCATGTTGGTCTACGGCGACTAAGTGCTGCATGTTTAACTTCCTGGTCAATCGTAGAGCGACAAGCAAGCCACCTGGAGAATCCTGCAGCCGTTTTAGGTGACCAGGGAGGAAAGTTACTTTAAAGTTGAGTGTGGTGGCAGTGTGATCTTCAGAGAATCGAGCAACACAACCCTTCCTGCGTGTTGTGCTTCTTTGCAAGACTGCCAGCACGTTCGTCCTGTACGTCCTGGGGTTGGTGCCCACCGGTAACTCCGTAATCTCGACAGTGTTGTCTCCAATTACGGATACATTTCCTTGCACAATGAACTCCCCGCTTGCCGTGCGCAGTATAGTACCCATGAAGCCCTTGTAGAAAGGGTGGAGAGGCTTAATGGGTTTCGCGTCGAGTAGCAAGCGAATATTCTGAATTAAATCCAAAGGATTGAATTTCGGAATCATACTCGTTTCGCTGCATGCTACGGAAGTATAACCATTGACCAAAATTAGAGGAATAATGGGTATTAGGAAGTCGGGATGCGGGGCTCTCCCGGGTGCGCGATTGTAAGTAAGCAGGGGCTCATCAACAGCTTTAAAAATAAGGCGCGCAACTTTCCTCAATTTAGTTAATAAGTACGACGCACATGCAGGCCTCGTACCGGCGTCTGCCCGAGTGCCGAACTGCCCAATCGGCTGTAATAAAGCGATATTGTTGGTCCCTACGTAATCCAGGGCAAGCCTGGTAATGAGCGGTATCAAGGATGTTATCCTTTGCGAGTAGCCCTGGTGCATCGCAATAGCTGAAGACAATTCCGCGATCGTATTGGCGTTGTCGCCACTGATGGAAAGGCAGTAGAAACGTACTTTTCGTGAAGTTGGGGCGCAGCCATCAAGCAAAGAGGGATAGGAACGCAAATTTGCGATGTGCCACAATGGGACGATTTCAGTTTTGATGAAATCGCCGAAGCTCACATGTTTCGTTGTTTTCGGATTTAAATATGGCGCGGCAATTTGCAATTCCTCTCGTCGCGTGCAATTATCTACAAAGTCCTTCAGCAAAGCAAGACGTTGCTGTGCGCCAGACACGTCAAACGCCACTTTAATAAGTTCATCGTCCACGGTGCCTGCATACACGAAGTCCACAACGTTAAGAGGGATATCCGCCAAATACACCTCGGCCTCGTCTGCCGATATTGTCCCCAGCCCGAGATATTGTATAACCTGAAAGTTGTTCCACAGTGGGGTGACTTTCTTCCACTCCTCAAATTCAAATGTAGAATAAAACGAGAGTGTGGTGCTGCTGGCGATTTGGGTGGCGCAGTACAACGGCGTTATGAATTGCTGGAAGAACGGGAGGCGTATTATATCAGGCCAAAAAAAAGTGGAAGAAGTTTATGAGAAGCCCCTTAATGTGCGACCCGTCTGCATTCGCATCCATCATCAGCAGAACTTTATTGAAGTGAAGGCTACTTAGATGTTCGGTTGTGCTGTATTTTTTCCCGCAACTCTGCGTCTGGCTAAACACATACATACTACCTCTAAATATCTTTTTTCTAAACAAGCAATCTCTATAATCATCTAAATTTAGTCCATCCATAATAAGCTTCTTTACACCTTTTGCTTTTTTAATTGTATCACAATTTTCTATACTTAAAGAATACATTTTAGCTCTTAATCCTACAAACTCCTTCATGATTTTTCCATCATTTTCGTCTTTCATCATACCCAACACTTTTCCATTTTTCAGCGGAATATTATATATGTTATCTTGAGCGTACTCAGAGGTATCAAAGTGATTGTCTATATCCGGTAAAATATCACTGTAAAAGTCGTTTGTTTGAATAGTGTAAATAAATGAATCCGTATCCATATAGTTGAGAATAATTTTCTCATTATATTTGGGCTTCATGAAACGATAATGAAAATCATACATTTTCAATTTTGATAGATCAAGCACGGTGAAACCAAGATAAGTCGGTTTGTTGTAGCATGTGAATACTCTATCCATTTGAATAGCTGCCATATTGGGGGTAAAAACGGCTGCACTATGAAAATTTGGCTTGGATATAAGACTTCGTGCGCCTGAGTGTCTGCCTCGGCTTTCCCAATCCGTCACAATCTTCACATCTTTCCTTTTATCCACATTTTCCATCGTTTTGCCATATACTGCGTTGTTTAAAAGCTTGAAAAAGTTTTTCTCAAACAAATTTTTACTGGCTTTGCTATATTGTGTGTTTAAGTCTATGTACTGCTTCATCCAAGTCGACTGTAAAACTCTATGGACACGGGTCAATTTCAAACCATTCGCAATGCATTGCTGTAGATGTCTATAGTGAATCACATAATTTTGTTTGTTAGTTAAGTCAGTGATCAATTTCGCAGTTTTCGAACCAGGTGCTTTTTTATTTTCTGCACAGAAAGGTAAATCGTTATGCTCATCGTGCTTTGTTGATGGATACTCCAAATCAACTTCCAATATGTATCCAATGTCTGCGTCTATTGCAATATTGAGAATGTCAACCTCATCTATATTTTCAACCCACTGGAATTCAGCATGGGGAAGTGGTTGTGACATTGCCCAACCATATAGATTGTTTGCGTCTACATACATCAGATACTTGGAAGGATCCTCTTCTTTATAATCTTCCAAGTATTTGTTGTTAGCTTTTGAGTGACGATGTGAGCATTGAGTAATACCACCTCTGATTCCTCGTTGTATGAAGTGATGCATGTTTATATCTGTTAGAAGATCAAGTCTAACAGATGTTATTTTGAGCATGGCATCCCACGATAACCCAGGAGTTGTATAGTATTGGCAAGGGTCAAGTCCATAGATATTTTTACAAACTTTCCTGAAATTTTCGAAAACGTCTGTCAGAAGCAGCACATCTGTCTTCAGATATAATTCCAAATAGTCCCAAATCGTTGTACAATTGAAAACTTTCCATACATTTTCAGCATATTCATAATCAATCTCATTGCACTCGCTATTTGTCATTTTGTTGTAAAAGCTTTCTCGAGGTGGTAAACAAACTTCATTCAATCGATCCCACGAGTTAATATAATCGTAGGGAAATACACCCTTTCTTGTAAGCAGATGGAATTTCTCCTCATCTTCATATACTGATCTTACGGTTTTCAGATCTACTGGAGAAAGATTTTTCACTAGAGCATCCAAACTACTCTGCATGAATCTGGCTGAGTCTAAGAACCTAAGCTCAATCGTTTCAAACTCATCGACTTGAATTCGTTTAGATAATGAAACGTATAATTCCTTATTAATGGGTATAATAGATATTTCCCCATCAATGCTATCTAATTCTTTTACAAACAAATGACAATCATAGCCTGAGAGGTTGTGAAATAATATTGGAAAGAATTTCGGTACTCGATACAATAAATTGCATTCGTTATGAGCGGGGCCTCTATATTTTCCAGTAAAATGACAATGGTCTCGGACTCTATCATTGTCAAGCTCTTTTTTACAAATGTGACAGAAAATCGATTCCCTTTGAACCTTTTCTTCTTCCGACGATAGAAAATCCATTGACTTTGGATTCTTGATATGATTTATATAAAACCATTTTACATCATTTACAATGGAATTAACGAATTCTTTGGGTAAATCTGGGCCTTTGTATAATCTGAATCTATCTAATTTTGAATCGAATGAACACTTGATGAAATAAGAGAAAGCACAAGGGGTATGTTCTTGGATTGTTGAGGTTGATGAAAGTGTCGGATTGGGTGCACATGTATCGACGTCCTGAAGAAGGCATTCAAAATCTGCATAGATAACAAAAGGTACCTCGAGTTGTCGTCCATAGCTTTTGTACTGCAGCGTTGCTTTCTCCGGTTCCACCATTTTCGTGACTACTCTGCTACAGCTGTTTTTATGCAGTTGCAGTTTCTCACTCGACATAAAATATTGCAGGCATTTATTGCAAACATAGATAGAACCTTTGTGTAGCGTTTGCTGACAGCGAATCAACCTTTAAAGAAGAAGAAAAATAATTCATGTAATCACGCATACACACACACACACACAATATTCCCTATTACATACCTTGAAATATGTTTAATCCAGACATAATGACAATCTTCGTTGGATTGCAGCAGGAGCAGATTGATGTGATGCGTTTTTTCTTGCTTTGCGATATGATATGGACCGATAACTTTTCTTAACTCTTCATCGTATCCAAATAAGTTAACACTGATTGTTTGGTTTAATTCCTCAAATTTGTCAATATCTTGCACCTGTAGCGGAAACTTGAGTCCCCGAAAATTCAACACTATACCATTTTGAAGATGTATAACGCTGTCTGCAATGTCATCAATTCGGTATGATGTAGTTCTCTGTGAATTATGATCTGTAGGACACATTGCGGAAATTATGCACCATTTAAAACAATAACTGTCGCGGTTCTTAATATTAATGCAAGCATTCTTATTTGCCAATTGTCTTGGTAGCGGAATATAACTTGTTCCTCTCAATGGTTTAAAATCGTTTATATTTAACTCACAGTGCGTAATTCTAAGGAGAGCCCATCCACTGTCTTTCTCCTGGAATTCCTCCATTTTGATTCGAATTTCATTAGCCATATTATCGAAAGCTAATTTCAACTCACTTTTTTGAATTATCGCTTGCATTTTTGTATGGAAAGACTTAATGCTTATTATGCAATCGTTTTCATCATCATCATTCATTTTAATGAATTCAGCAAAGAGTTCAATGTTGAATTTGAGTGTCACGCGTTCATCTAGTGCACTCATCAGATAATTCACTAACGGATCTTCCATCATCTTTAAAAACTCCGCCGAATTTAAAAGACCTTCATCTTTGTTTTCAAAAACAAGAGTTTCCATTCGCTGTTCAAAACAACTTTTTACCCTTTTAAAATGTTCGTTGAGGGGCTCTATAGATTTATTTTTGTGAGCATTGGTTCGCACATGATAGTTCCAACAAACACTATTGACTTCGATATTACAAGATTCACAAAACATTTTAAGGAATACAATTCACTTCGTGTCATTTCACTGAGCTCAAAATCAAAACTTTCCTAAATTGAGATGCTACAGTTTCTTTTA
Source organism: Oxycera nigricornis (assembly GCA_963942545.1). NCBI lineage: Eukaryota > Metazoa > Arthropoda > Insecta > Diptera > Stratiomyidae > Oxycera > Oxycera nigricornis. The sequence continues at coordinate 95,010,638 of OZ012659.1, forward strand.
TATGATAGAGAAAACATCCGGTCGCATGTTTCGCTTATCGTGAATAGAAAAACCACCACAATTTTCCTGTAATGCCTACTACCACACCCACACACACACAATGCTTTCCCCTTATGAAATTTAAAAAGACAAATTTGATGATATAGTTTATGTATATGTATATATTTTTTAACATTATATTTTAAACTTAAATATCTAACTTACTTAATTTTCCATTAATTTGACTTATAAAATATTCCCTATCTACATTCAAACTATCTAAACCATCATTCAAACTATCTAAAAACTCACTTAAGACTATTAATATAAAGAACACCTTCTTCTTGTTATTGGTTGTTTTGAACGACATAAAAGAAGACCCAAAACTTTCTTCGTGGTACAGATCCACGTCGTGGCATTCCAACCTCCCCTCGATGAATGCCCCCGCCGCCTCATGTATGTCGGTGTTATACACCAGCTTTGGTCCGACGCCTGGAAATATTAAAAACAAAATTTTTTTAATTAACAGTATGATAAAAGTTTTTTAAAAACTTTCCTTTTATTACAACACAATACTCGTCTTCAATCCTGTTTTGAACGCAATGTATGTATTCATTGCTGAATACAACTTCCGTGATCGTCCTTTCTTCCTCGAATAATGCAACGTTCTCCATCTCTCAATTTAGGAAAGTTTCGACTCAAAATACGTTTGCAATTATTTTTAATTCAATAAACACAGTTTCTTTTATATCAAAAAGTTTACACTCTGCACTATTCATATCAGAGTTTTTTCACACTTATCAATAAATTTCAGCAAAACTAGCAACCCACAATATACAATTCTATAATCATTTAATTTTACTTACCATATCAAAAATTATCAGCATGAGAATTCGCATTTAAAACCGCACAATAACATGGATATTATTTTCTTTTTACATCTCTTGTTTCTCATTATCAACCATTCATTCGAAAAAATTCTTATCCTTTTATATGGTAGAGAAAGAGAGACATGCGACCGGATGCATGTTTCGATTATGGTTTTTAATATAACACCAAGAATATTAAAATTTCCCCCCCATCGCTAATCTTTATTTATTATTTCCTTCTTTTATCTTTATCTTTCAAATAAGGGCAATTGGTTACGTTATGCCGATCCGATTTGCAAATTTCCTAATCAGGAACTAACATTCTTATCGCAGCCAACTATTTCAAATGGTCTTCATACATTCTCTTATTATCAGCCGTTCGTTCTCAAAAAAATTCTTACACGCTATTCAGAACCCCAACTCATTTAAAATAGCCTTCACTCAATCTCTTATCATCAGCCATGTATGAATGATCTCACACCCTGCAACAAGCTAGAATGTTGAAATTTAATGAAACATTTTTTTTCTTCTATATAAAATTTTTATTTTGATTATTATTATTATCTTATTGTATATATTATTCATAAATTATATATTAACACTTATAAATGTAATACATTTAATCTTTCTTTTAATTCTATTAAACTTAACTGACTAGAAAAACAAGTTTGTATGTTTAAACTACTTATAAAATCACTTAAAATAGTAAATATAAAAAATACTCTTTTTTTATTACATTCCGTCTTAAAGGACATGAAAGACGTTTCATAGTCGAACTGGTGGTGAAAATCCACATCGAAACAATTCAGTTTTGTTTCAATGTATCTTCCCACCGCCTCCTGCATCTCCATATTATACACAAGCTTGTCTGCGCCAACGCCTGTGAATAAAAAAAAAATACATAAACATTCTTTCAAATTACCTTTCAATGTGATGAAATACTCATCGTCCCCTGTATATTTTAAACAATGAAAATATTCATTGTTGAATATAAGGGACGTTTCTAATGTTTCCTCACAAAATAATGCTTCCATTGTTGATCTCTTGTTGAGAATTCGTTTGCAAACTTAATTTTAATTCAATAAATACCGTTTCTTTTATATCAAAAAGTTTACACTCTGCACTATTCATATCAGAGTTTTTTTTCACATTTATCAATAAATTCCAGCAAAACTAGCAACCCACAATATACAATTCTATAATCATTTAATTTTACTTACCATATCAAAAATTATCAGCATGAGAATACGCATTTAAAACCGCACAATAACATGGATATTATTTTCTTTTTACATCTCTTGTTTCTCATTATCAACCATTCATTCGAAAAAATTCTTATCCTTTTATATGGTAGAGAAAACATCCGGTCGCATGTTTCGATTATGGTTTTTAATATAACACCAAGAATATTAAAATTTCCTAATCAATAGTTAACATTCTTATCGAAGCCAACTATTTCAAATGGTCTTCATACATTCCCAGAGAAAACATCCGGTCGTTCTCAAAAAATTCTTACACGCTATTCAAATCCCAACGTCTAATCATTTAAAATAGCCTTCGCTCAAGCTCTTATCAACAGCGGTTCATACGCTAGAATATTAAAATTTTGCATCGCACGGCCAAGATATTTTCGTTATCGAATTTCTAATTTTGAAATGTTTGTAAAAATATTCGAACCCTATAAAAGAGATTACGCAACCGGCAGCAATAAAAGCTCACCTCCGCAAGCGATAAGAAATGGAGCCAGCTGCTATTTTAAAACAAATCTCACCTATTTCTCAGCATGACTCATCGCGGATAGGAAACACCCTTGACCTTCGACCCTTGACCTTCGACCTTTGACCCTTGACCTTTGACCCTTGACCTTGACTTCTTATCTCACCTATTCATCAGCATGACTCATCGCGGTTGGGAAACACCTGGCCGTGGGGAAAAAGGGGGGACAGGTGAGAACCGTGAGAAAAAGGTGAGGACAGGTGGGGACCGTGGGAAAAAATTGGGGACCGTGGAAAAAAGTGAATTAGAAGCCTTATATTCATACTACTGGCGTTTATTTCATCCTCACAGTCCTCGTCTCCAAAATATACGACATTTTTCGTTTAACGCAACACCCGAGATACTTGTTCGGCGGTGCTCCATTTTCGAAAAACTAAAGAAAAAATATTTATTAAATTTCGCAGTCAGAATTTTTTGTGGCACTTTTGCAGGCACAATTAACACTTTTAAACGAAGAAACGGAAAGAAATTACTTACCGTTGAGATCAACATCGTCTGCGTACGTTGGTTGGTACGAAAGTTGGTAGACAGGTACTAGATGGGCGTAACTTTTTTTTACAGAGACACAGCAGCGCCCTTCCTAGCGGTGTACAAAAGTTACAACAACTTATAATTTTCGCTCGGACAAAAACGACCCAGGTAGGAAGTCGAAGGGAAGTATTTGCAATTCTTCTTAATTTTTTCATCTGTATCATATTTTGAGCTCTTTCAAGACTTTTATACGCTTCCGTTTCACGAAGTCTTCTCATTATTTTCTTATTTTTGATTATTTCATTTTGTATATATTGCCATTTCTGGCGTAAAATTTGGTTACTTTTCATATTGCTAATCCGTTCAGTGACCATATACTCTTTACGTTTTCTTAGCATTTTTTTCGTGCAATCGATAATTTGCATTTTTTCTTAGTGTTCGTATTCGCTTTAGCGTTTTTGAATTTTACTTTTTTCTTACGAGCCTCATCTTTACGCAATGTTCTGAGTCACTTTTGAGCTTTGAAGTTTTCCAATATTTTTCATCTTGACGCAATACACCAAATCGTTTTTGCGTTTTACGGTTTTCTATTTTTCGAAATTGTGCAAAATTTCAATGCATTTTTGCGTTTTAAAGCTTTCTCTCACTTTATATTCTTTATTTTTCCTTAACTCATTCATTCGTTTATTTGCACTTTGATTTTCGGTATTTTTGAAGTTTGCATACGAACGCATTTACTTTCGCTTTTGATCCCGTTTGTTTTTCAATTTTTTAGTAAGAAGTTTATTCATAATTTTATTTTTGTACGCTAATTTTGCTTTTTTACTAAGACTTTTTTGAGACAATGTTTTTGTTTTCATGATTGTTACTTTTATTTATTATTTTTGGTTAAACTTTATGTATTTTGTGTTAACTTTTATGTAAATATCTTTATTGTTATTTAAATAATATTTACCTTTTCAAACGCCCAAGCCTACAAACGCAGCAAAATTATAATTGAACAGCAACAACATTCACAAACTCACACAATTGGAGAAACAACGAGTATTTGACTGAAATATTCTTCCTTATAATATTTTCACGCACACACTTATAGGGGAGGGAGGGGGGTGTAAATTTAAGGAAAATATCTATCACTTAATTAATTATCTAATCAAACGCATACGGGCACACTCGCATACACAATAGACAGATACTCAAATACGATTTGTTATATTCACACATACACCGTCCTATGAAAAAATTCTCTAGTTTTTTCTCTAACAGGAATCACGCAAACTTATTCAATACAAAAGCGTGTAAAATGCTACACGTGACTTTCTCGCAGGAAGACAGTTGCGTAACTGATTTGGTTATTTAAACCTTTCGTCCAGAAAAACATATAAAGAGTAAATATATTATCATTTTCACGGCAACAAAGTACCTGTATATGTAAATGCAAACAGTAAATCATTCTTCAACAGACAATTACTAAAATAGAACATCTTTCTTTACGGATAATATGTTTTCCGCTGCACAACCTAATTATTTCAAGGCTGTCCGGTGAGGACTTTCCATGACCTGGGAATTTAGAGGCTGGCCCGTGACAGCCCACCTGAACAGGTCATGAATTTTAGTTGTAAACTGAAACTTGAACAAAATTGGAAAAAACTTAGACTCTTGATTATCTCTTATCTTGATTATTTTGTGGTTTTGAAACTAGAGATGGGCACAACAGTTCATGCCAATGAACTAATCGTTCGTTTGTCAGTCACTGCAGTGAACTAGTTCACTTGATCATGTTATCCTGTAATCCGTGGAAACTCCAATAATAAATTAAGATTATATTTGCATATTATTATTTGTTTATTTTGTTATTAATAAAAAATCTGCCTTTTGGCTTAATTTTTTAAATCGTGTTTGAATACTAGTTCAATAATAAACTAAGAATAAGAAAATTTTATACATCTAAATATATTATTATTTACAGAAAAATTAATGAAATTCACAAAAACTACAATCATAAAATTGAGTTATATCTACAAGTTATGGTTTAGCAAAACTACCATTTCTAATTTGATTTGATGTAATTCTTGTTCTTCTTTCATTCAAAATGTACCCAGCTTTCGAAAATACTCTTTCACATGGTACTGAAGTAGCAGGCGCATAGAGTCTGCGAAGGGTCAAATTGAACAATTGAGGATAAATTGCTTTTCTAACGTTCCACCAAATAAGTGGAACCATTTTTCGAGGAAGTAGCGGCTCAGAAATATACTTCTCAATCTCAAAACTGCTAGTTGCGTCTGGATGACACTCTCTTGTTAGCTGAAAACACAAATTTAAGTGAATAAAGTAGTATGAATATAAGGCTGCTAATCCACTTTTTCCCACGGTCAAGGGTCAAGGTTGTTTCCCCCGGTCAGGTGTTTCCCCCGGTCAGGTGTTTCCCCGGTCAGGTGTTTCCCAACCGCGGTGAGTCATGCTGATGAATAGGTGTGATAAGAATGCTGAATAGGTGTCATAAGAATGATGCGTTTTAAAATAGCAGGTGACGCCGTTTGTGGTTAGCTGGCTTCCGGTCTTAGTTGATAAGGAGTGTGTTGTGACGTGTGTGTATTTCGCTTTCGCATGATGTGATTCATGGATTGGATGGATGACGTATGATATGTTAGATGGATGACGAATAAAGTGCTAGTTCAGTAGGAATAGTGTGAATGATTCAAGTTCCTACCATCCCAATATATGTAGTCTTTCTGTTTGTCGGATGTTTGCATTAAACTATAATCTTTGTGTTTAGGTGTTTGTCTTAGCCCTCTTCCTTCTTTGTTATTTAACAGTTTCGAAATTATTTCTCTATATTTAAAGCTTCGGTTTCCATTTATTTGACTATTGCTGTCGTAAGAACGTCTGTAAGCATTAGTGTGCAGAATAATACTTTTATAGTCTGCTAAATCTTCATTGGTATATAGTTTTTCATCTGGATACTTGATAAAAAGCAGTTCGTATAAACCTCGAGTTCCTATGTAGGATTTCTCATTTACAAGTATTTGATTGCCATTGATTACGAAATTCGAATTTCCTATTTTCCACTGCTCTCCATCATCATCATCATCCCTATATATCCCATAAACACTGTCAATTGCAGACGGTTGATTTACATAAATATCTAGATATTGCCTAGGAATCTCCGGAAATTGGTTTTGCTTCATGTATTCTTCAAAATATTCTCGTCCTTTCGCAGTGGCAACATATTTACGAACAACTTTTGTAGAAGAAGAGTTAGATGTTGTGGCGGCGGCGGCGGCGGCGAGATTTCGTTTCAAGTTTGGTGTAGGAGTTTTAAAACTGTCTTCTTCTTCTTCTTGGTGACTATTTCCCTCTTCTCGCATTGATAGAGGCTCTTCTTTAATTCCATTTTTTTTGTCTTTATTTTGCAGCAACTTAGCTCTTTTAACTAATTCTTTGAGAGGGCGCGTGATTGGTTTAAATGTTTCCTCTAGCTGAATCACTGTTCCAGCTTTGTTAGCTTTCAGCTGTTGATAGTTTTCCCTTATCGAATTGGTTGTTGCTACAATATCACTGAGTAGCTGCGTCTGTTGCTTATCATGCATTGTTTTTTCATTGTTTATGAAGACAACAGCAGCAGCAGCAGCAATTCGTCGTCAAATTTCGAAAGGTCTCTACAATATTTTGAAATATTCTTTCAATAGGTTCTAATTTGAGTTTGAAATGGTTTTTGCTGTACCTGAATCGATTTGTGTCTTTTTCGAATTGTTTGGTACTGTCTTCACTGTTGCTGGACTGAAACCTTATTGAATTGTTATCAAACTGTATTGAACAGCTATCGAGCTGCATCAATCTGGTAATCTTTAACTGCTATTGAACTGCTTGGAACTGGTATAGAACTGCTTTGAACAGGTATTGAACTGCTTTGAAAAGGTATTGAACTGGTAATGAACTGATTTGAACTGCTTCGATGTTTTTTATAGTATTATGAATACATCAAACCCCTTTCGATATCGACCCTTGTCTAAGGGACTGTCTTTATCAATTACACAGAACCCATATTTATCGCTCCAACATTTTCCACAGATGATTCATTATTGCAAATGTGTCTTAAATTCATAACATCCTGTTTGAATATATTCAAAAAATTTGCATTATCTCGAATAAGGTGTTTCGGTATTCTCGTATAAGTTTGACACAGATAAAAATTATCAATATTATGATGTCTTCCCATACAGAAATATAATCGAACGTTATCTTGTTTCTCGTTGGCAATATCATCGAAAATGAAAACAGAGTTAGACTTTATCTCGTGGAATCACTGCACTATTGTTTGACAATGTATAGAAGCCTAGTCCAGAAATAGGTTTTACAGCCTGCTTTAAATGTTTATATTTGGATTGATGTAATGATTTCGAGTAGATGTAGATGTTTTCAAATTTAACGCCATTGGGATGTTTCAACAGGGATATCATAACGTTAGTTTTACCACTGTTAGAGGAACCCACAATTATAGCTCGAATACTATTCGGCAATAAATTGCTATGTTTATTTGTAAAGGGTTCATTTGCAATGTCAACACTTTCCACCAATAACTTTTGGTGTTGTTGTATAAACCGCATCCTGATAACTAAACAGCAAACGTGTAAATGACTAGGTTTTAACGAAAGTTTTACAGTCGGCGATGAGTTGTTAAACAAGGTGTGTCCCTATACGCGATCAGTATAAAATGATTGATCATAAAAAGAAATGTACTAGTAGTTTACGAAAAGCCGTGTGCGGAAGAGGGTTCATCAATACTCTAATTAATAAACTACCGATTGAACTGCATTTGCCTGGCTATCAATATTGTGGACCTGGCACGAAGCTTCAAGAACGACTTGCCCGAGGAGACGCCGGAATAAATCCCCTTGACGAAGCGTGTAAAGAGCACGATATTGGTTATTCACAATTTAAAGAAACGAGCGATCGTCACAAACTAGATAAGATATTAACTGAAAAGGCGTGGCAAGGCGTTAGATCAGCAGACGCAGGATTAGCCGAACGCACTAACGCGTTACTAGTAGCCAATATGATGAAAGCTAAAGTAAAATTAGGAATGGGATTGAAAGATAAACCGAAATTTGGATCAGTTCCTTCCAAAGTCCGAAAAATCTTTAAACAGAAGAAACCCAAGAGTATGAAAGCGAGTATTAAAGTAGCCAAAAGGACCGAAAAAAGCTATCAAAACTCCAAGAATAATACCCATTCCTAAAGTTGGTGGAGTTTTGCCGTTCCTTATTCCTCTTTTCGCAGGAATAGCTAAAGCTGTTGATGATGCTAATAATGCCAAAAATACATTAGAGGAAAAAAAGCGATATAACCAGAAAATGGAGCAGATAACATGTTACGGTCGCATTTCGCTGCGACCGAACAGTTTTTCAATTTAAAAAAAAAAAAAAAAAAAAGAAGTCCTGATTGACTTTGACTTGAGTCAAAAAGCCAATCAGGACTCTGGTCAAAAAGCCTGCAAAACGCCAAACGTAACTAGCGCAAACACCACTCCACTGAGGCTCATAGAGTAGTTTAAGAATTTGAAGTGAATAGAAAGTTTAATTTAAGAATTGTATTATATAAACTCATCATTGAAGGCAACAATGGTAGAATCAAGTAGAAAATAGGAACTAGGTCAATAGTGGTAAGTAAAACATTAGTAGTTACTAGTTTAAGGAGAAGATCATCGAGCCATCCCTGAGGAAATCATCGACATCAAGCATCGCAAGAAGTCTAAAATTGGCACCTCAATGCGCATTTCAATCCACCAACGCCGGTCGATGAATCCGATCGGCGGGTTTTCATTGGTAACACGATCACGAACACGAAATGATGCACCGGGGCGAATGTCCATTTGTTTGTGACCAATGCCCAAAACGTTAGTTTTAATAATATGCGGCAATCTATGCGTAGGTGATTCGATACTGTGAAAAGTTCTTATCAAATGAAAAACCGAAGCACCTTCGATTTTGGAAAATAATATTCATATAAATACAGCAAAAAGTTATAGTTTATAGTGAATAATAGGATGATACGTATCACTTGCTCTAATGACTTCTAATCATTATCATTATTTATCATTATTACTATTGTTTTAAGATTTATATCTTACTGAGAAGTTTTTGAAGTCGATCTCAAGAGTTATAAATCGGAAGTTTTAATTTGTTGAATTCCTCAATTGAACATATTCATCGAAACATAACACATTTTAGTTTTTTTTTTACGAAAATTAGATGCTTATGATGAATTTTATTCATATATGCCAAACAAGGTTCATAGCAAAACGAAACTTCTCCATTCATGGTTCTTTTCATTTTTCTAGTCAGGGATTGTTTGTTTCCTATCGGAACATTATCGTGTATAAAGCATTGATATCCTTTGTAGAAAAAATAAATATTCTACTTTAACCAATTCTATTTGGAAACAATGCTTCTTGTAAACAATTCTTCTCAATCATTGAAAAAATGATTACGGATGGAATTATTGCTTGTGTTAATGGACCTCTACAATTATTAATAATTGAAAACTTCTTTAAATTGAAAGTTTAAACAAAAATCTAAAACAAATGGAAGATGTAAGCTTTATGGTAAGGTCCGAAAGTGGTATCAATTACAAGCCTAAATACCTCAACAATGCCAATAATAGTGGCAATCTTTGAAATTCACCAAACTTTGTGGATATGTATGAATCAATTTGAAAGAATTTGAATAATTTAAGATACTCCAATATTTACAGTAAATCACACAATATCAACAATGAATACGTTGTATCTAGCTCCGTAATAAATAATAACCTAGATATTATAGGCGTAGAGGTCGCAGCTTAGTAAAGATTACACTATGCAATGTTCAACAAGTATTAATTCGATGTGAAAGAAATAGGAAAACACACAAATAGTTCGGGATGGCAAGCATTAATTAGCTATTTCAATCATTATCCTTCAAGAACTGGATTTCTCGGATATCTTGACATCGCATCAATATCGTGATTCAATGGTAGTTTCTTCTACTTTTCACAGATGAAAACACACTTTAGGACAGAATTTTTATTATATGAAAGAAGAAGTTACTTATGAGAATAAAGGAAGCACTATCAATCGTTAAAAATATTCACCTAAGATACAAAAACACACAAACACTTTAAAATACATAACTCCCGTGCACGATTAAAAATCAACTGATCTCATGCTGCGAACGGTGTAAATATTTATATGAAGAAACATATATGATCCATTTACTCCGCATAATACAAGCAAATTGATGCAAAAGACAGTCATGCATGTAACATTGCACCAAAATCATGCAAAAATTACCAACAAACTTTGGTGTTTTTGGGCAAAACAAAGTGAGTGGTATTTTGGCTACAAAAACACAGTCAACAAGTGGTTATTTCGGCTTTGCAATTGGTAAAATATATTAACTAAGGTGAATGAAATCAAAATGTTTGTATGGTGGCTAATGTCTCTTATTATGTAGCAAGCAATTTGGCTTTACAAATGTAAATCGGAACTAGCAAATATTAGGTAACTTATGATTGAATATTGCAATTTTGCTTTATACGGCGACTATTTCAATATGCTCGAATAAAATCTTTCAATTAAACAATACAATTAATTGAAGTTATGAATTCATTCAATAAGACTTACATGACGAAATGGACGGATTTTCAATCAATGTGATTGGCCCTCACTTTATTTAAAGATCTTAACAGTTATAATACAATAACGTACACAAAATTATTGTTATAACTCTTCAGGCTAAAGGGTACTGAAAACTTTACCCATTTTTCGTTAAATGGGAAGTGCATTTTTGAGTCTCTTTATGTAGATAACAATCAAATCAGGCGACAAACCATCCGTTTGGCTAAAAAATGTTTTACGGAAAAAAGCCTTACGCAATACTTGAAAAACGATTTCGAATATACCTAAGCACGCCGTGAATGAGATAGTCCAAATAACACTCAAGCAAATATACAGTTGGAAAATGTTTGAAGGTGTTAATAAGACAATTCTTTTAAATACCAATTTTGCATATAAAAACTCTTTGCTGTCGGTTTTTCAAAAACATTGAAGTACAAAATAAACTTAAAAACAAAAATCTTTACTCATCGTTCATCACTTTAATTATAGTACGGTGCCAATTAAAATATTAAAAATAATTGGAAAATTCTACGCAATCATTGTTTCCAAAATTATCATGAAACTCCAAACTTAGATAGTGAATAGAAAAATCCTAAACTCAGTTCGACCAAATCACTCATTTAATTAGCATTAGTGAGGCTAAAGTTTTTTTTCAAACATTGGGAGGTGGAAATCTTCAAAAGATACCGAGTCGCTTCTGCTTTTCGGCATGTCGGATTTTTACCGATTGAAACCACTTCCGCCTCCTCCAAGCCTCTCTCACCATTATTCTTTGCTTGCACCACATCCAGACCACCTGCAATCAAGGCGCGACAGAAGGTCCTTGACTTGATAGCAGGGGCGCCGGATTATTGGCACTACAGCGTGCCACTGCGGCCGCATCCCTGGCCTTTTGGGCGAGCTAGCAGCCGCAGTCTTGGTGCGAAGGCGGGTGCCGCTGAGCCGCGAAGGGTCTCCACGAGGGATGTTGTGCCGCGCTGATGTCCCGACGCCAAACCAAAGACAATGTGGGCACATATGCAATCACCTTGGCGGTCGGGACGGCGCGGCTTGCCTCTCAGACCCGACGGCAGAGCACCCGTCCTGGCTGAGTGAACTATGAAAGTTGCTAAACGTATGTTACTTATCTTTTATTGTTGCCATCGCAATCGATGCTGAAACCACTGTTGAGGTTGTTGTTCAAACATCCATTCCATCCATGGTCTCCCTCCTGCGCTGTGCCATTACAATCTGCCAGGAAATTAACCTGAGCAAATATGCAATAGCAATGGTAAAACAAAAGTACCTCTACTACATATAATGTTTTCAAGAGAAAACGTAAAAAGGTTGACATTATCCATACCCTTGATTGAGGACAATCCCGATCCAAATCAATTGTTTTATAAACTGTGAAACCGACTTCGTAGCTTTGATTGTATTTCCCATATTCGATCACAACTTTTGCTTGGTATCTTACATGACCATACATCCCCTCGTATGATGATGGCAGATTATTTGGTAGCTGATATTGGAATGGAAAACTCTGCACACCAACTGGTAACTCGATAGAACTTTCTTTCAATCCACGAAACGTACATATTTCGTTTAAGTCTATTTTATGAAAATGTTATTTTCACCTTACCGTTCAAGCAATCCAATAAATATGTATTCATTAAGAGATACTCCTCGAAACCTACATAATCTGGTGGCTTCGACTGATTTCCTTTGTGCCATTCGGTTTTGCCGAAACCATGGATATTCAATAAAACACCTAAAATAAGTTTTAAAAAACGTTTCATTTATTTTATTTAAAATTGTGTACGACAGTAGTTTTGAAAAGAAAATCCTTTTGCAAAGAAAAACAAAAATGGGTAAACATTTTGCGGTCAGCAGAAGAAGTTTCTCTGTATTAATATACTAACGACAACATTTTGAATCAAACAAACAAGTAATTGAATATACTAATGATTCATGATAAGATTAAAGATCACTAATAAAATACTTTCAAACCTTCAACTGTTTTAGGCTCCGTTAATGATATTTGAACTGTTCCAGACACTATTTGACCACTAAAATACACTGCATTTGGCTGATCAAATTCAATTTCAATTTTCGAGTCCATTTCAATCGATGGCAATAAAAAGTAGTACGAAATTTCACTGTACCAACTTGAATTCAATCTGCTATCCAGAACTAACTTTTTCACCTCACTACCGAACAAAATGAAAAACCACAACGAACACAAATTTCTTTACACCAATACTAAAAAATACCTCCGGCAGGACTAACTAACTACAACCAGCTCTACAATCCGACTTTCCTTATCCGGACTCTCGTGCGTCGCGTCGCGGGAACAGAAACAATCTGAATGCAAGCGGGTGACTTGTGTGCCCATCAACATAACACTCTCCAAAATGAAAACAAAACGTTCTGGCTAAACTGTAAGTGGAAAATCAGTCATCATATTCCTATTTCCTATTGTGTATTATCGTCTAGAGAATTCAACATATTTATGCTTCTTTTATTATCGTTGGCAGCTCAAGAACCAAAAGCGCGATTAAACGCGATATCCCAGCGACTCAGCGCCTTTGCATCGTTGCTGGATATACATATGACCTAATTCAAATACCAGGCTATCTTGAAAACTAAAACCACTCCAACCGTTGCCCACCAATAATTCTATCAGAGTTTCTTAGAACGTTTTGGTGATTGTTTATTCTGTGATAATTTGTTTTCATTTTGGAGAGTTTTATGATGATTATGCAATACTTTATGGGCAACCAGATTGTTTCTGTTCCCGCGACGCGACACTTTGTTTGGCTTTGATTTTTGTGGAGCATAAAAGAGCTTAAATTGAACACATATGTATAACCGGGCCATTCTAATATCTTACGAATAAGATTAATCTGCACGTATCATTTCCCTATCGATTGTATATGAAGTTATCATGAAGTCTCTAACAAAACTATCTTTTGTCGCATTTTTTTTAGTTTGTTAATGATTTCAGTGTGTATTTAAGTCATTTAATTTGTTTTTTGCTTAATTGAGGTGACTCATTTGATATTTGTGGATTTGGCACTTGCATTATAATAGAATTCAGGGTTTTTGCATGCATCGGGAAAAAGAATATTCAAATGACTAGTACTATTACTATAGTAATAATACTATTGTTTTAGCTAGGAAAAAACATTATTAGTAAGGATCTTTTTCACGTTAAAATATCCATAAAGTTACCTGAGAAGCAGTGCAAGATAACAAGTCTCTAAACACAAACCAGGAAACGCTTTCCGTGCAAGGTGGTGTCGTAAGAGAGCCTTTAATTTAACAAATTGATATCAAGTCCATTAATGAGAATAATCTCTACATTACCTTCATATTGGTAGAATTTGTTAGTGTCAATCCCACCCAGGAATGATCCAAGACTGAAAGAACCTTTCAAAGGAATACTTGTGTTGAATTCTTGAATATCAGACAAATGGCTCAATATTGGCTCCAATTCCTTTCCACTCTTTTTCTTGTACTGTTTGGTGAACATTCAACATTATTCAAACTAGGATTATTCCAAAATAGCCTACACTATACAAAACGGCTAACACAGCGTATTGGTTCCATTGGCGGGGCGCTCGTTCGATAGAGTTTCCGATCCTCTTATGCACTATATGCAGCTCCAAAGGAGTCGTTAGTCTGCCAATTATATGTTCTGATCCAAAAGCGTTTCCTCTGCCCCAATGTAGGTGAAGGCTTTCAAATTCATACTCATAAGCCAAAATGGCACCGGTTATGGAGGGAATCCGAGCTCCTGATTTGATGGCATGCGGATCAATGGATAATGAAACTAAATATGTATATAAGGAAAATAATGCAAACATTAATTAATAGCTGAATACCTCAAGGTAATTTTATAAATACGAACTGTGAGCAATTCATTGCATAGACAATTTTAGTTTGTCTATAACGTATCAATAGAATGTTTTAAGCTGAAGATGTAGGAAGTTCATACCTGTATGTCCCGTGTTTGTGAGCTTTAACGGAGGCAATTTATCTGCGTATCCATTTAGTACTAACGGAGAATTATTTGATGGCGTGGACTAAAAAAATGGATAAATTTTAGTAATCAGCAGACACACACAATGCTAAGTACTTTAATTCGCTTTAGTTCGATTGGTGATTGTCTTTTTCCCCCGCACTCAGGAAAGTTAGTGGACCAAGCGAGTTGATCTACTAGAGAGTATCCAAAAAAGTTAGCGCAACATCCTGGCCGCACTATAAAATATTAATATTTCAATGATTATAAAAAAAACTTATTTTAAATTACCTGTAAAAAGGATCGTCAAAAAAGTCAAAATATGAACAGTCTGCATACTGAAGTGAGTGGAAACACAGAAAACTTATCAATAGCTTCTCGAGTTTTTATAGTCATGGAAAGAACTGGCACTCTTGTTTTTTGATTTCGGGTTATAATCCAATGGGCTAGTGTTTGGTTCTTGTCCGGCCTACTGTACTCATTGTACTTTTTTGCATAATCTTAACTTGCCGCGAAAAAGAAAGGTCCGAATATGAAATTAATGAGGCGGATAAGTTTACCCGAAATGGGACAGATTGTCATTTTGATGTCACTTTAGCTTATTTTATATTATATTAATTAATTTATGCCAACACTAATTACGTCATGAAGTGCGTCATATTCGAGTCGGAAATGGTCAAACGGATACATGTCAACACGGACTGGCCATTCGCCGCTGAATCCATCACACTTGCCACCATTACTGTCTAATTTTGGGGGCGCGGCAACCAGCGTAGATGCGGCAACGGTCGCACCCAAGTCTCCGAGATGCGACACAGGATCCTTCTCGTTCCGACCAGCGTTATAGGGCGTGACCACTCCCAGATAGCTGAAATAGGTAATGTTAAGGGATGAATAACCACGCACCTCATACACCGAGCACACGGCCTGAATATATCGCAGTCCAATGCCGAGCCTCCCAGCAATTCACTCCACTATGTTCCGATCGCGAGATGTATACACCGAACCGCGTATCAGGTCCGACGACATGAAAACAAAACTCACAAAAACAATAACAACCGACGCGAGCTGTCACTGGGAAATGTCGGAGTGACATCAGAGGGGGCGAAAAAGCCAAGATGGCCGTTGCGCAGACAGATTCGACCAAATCCAGTGAGTCCCACATCAGTGGTTCTAAAACCCGAGTTGGAATTGGAATGGTTCCGCAAACAAGCTGGGCCGTTACGACGATTTTGGATAAATAGAGCTGGGAACAAAGGAAGAGGGCTTTTTTCCGTTTGGAGGATCGTAAGTGGAAGAGTCGTGGTCGTCGTCGAGGATTTCATCGAGTTCGCAGCGCAAAGGGTGGTGTCAGAAGGCGACTTCGTTTGTACGCGGCCCAGCCAGTGTTAAAGTGCCGCAAATAGGTCGAAAACGGTGCGAGTGGACTTGGTCCATCCGTAAATTTCAATCAGCGAAGCTCTAGACAGAAGAAGGACACGACGATCGAACGAGCGAGCGAGCGATAGGGAAAATTGGCGAGGACGAATCGAGAAAGACGAGTAATTCGTAAGTAGTGTAAGCTTTATCCTTAAGTCATACGTGTAGACATTAGAATTTAAAATACAGAGTGTAAGGAGTCTAAGTGGAGTGCGTTTCCGTTTTCTTTTTTTTTGGGATATAGTTGATCACGGCGTTGGATTGGTTCCAGGTTTCTCGATCAGGTTTCAGTGTCGCGACCTAAGCCAAACCCCAGTCAGAGGTTTCGGTCGCTGGACGGTTGTCGGCGCACGACTGGGTGGCGCCCAAAATATTAACATTACCCCGCCCCTCTTCGCGGGCAAAGACGCCGGGCACAACCGTCCGCCCCGCAGCCATTAGAGGCTTCGGGGGTAAAAGTGCGCGTAACAGTTTGGCGCCCAACGTGGGGCCCATAACGGGAAATTGTCGATTGAGATTTTATCGGGCAAGCAGTGTTCGAACGCCGGAACGTTCGACAGGATCAGTGAGTGTGTCTGTGCATAAAAGTGGCTGAGTTCGAAGTGCTGACACGTGCGTGCAATTGCGGGGGTGTGAATTTGCGGGTGTGTGAAGTTGCGGGTGTGTGAATTTGCGGGTGTGTAGTGTCGTCAGAAAAGTGTATATTTTGTAAAAAGGAAATAAAGAAGAAAGTGACCGTTTTTTTTTTAGCCATCTAGTTCCTATTTCTCTTTTCTTTTGTGCTGTTCTTCCCCCCCCCCCCCTCTAGATTCAACATGGCGAAGTTCACCAAAGCCCTGGTTGACCGTCTTAACAAGGAGGAGCTGGCGTATGAGTTGGAAGTACGCAGCATGCCTACAGGGACCGTCGAGGCCATGCGGAAGGAGCTCCGAGAGACGCTGCGGGCGGAGGCGCTGCTAGAAACGTCCCTATGCGCCATCCATTACCCGTTCACCTACGAACAAGACCTGGAGGCTGTCACGGCAAAGGTGAAGGAAGTAGAGGCGCTTGCGAGGGATTTCAGGGGGGACCTCAAATCACCTGAGTTTCTGAAGGCTCAGGCTAAGTCGGAATTCGGCTTGCGGCGGATCCGTAACATGCTCCGGGAGAAGGGTACGGAGGAACCCGCCGTCGAAGCACTGCGACGGCGTCTGGTGCAGGCTATGGGCAGGGTTGTCGTAGCGGCCGAAGACGGAGAGGAAGAAGACGATTCCGCACCGACCGTCGAAAATTCGGAGAACGAGAAGCCGCCAAGAGCAGAAGTGTCGGAGATGCCGGCCTTTTCGACACCCAAAAATTCCCCGGCGGCAACGCCTAAAATCCTGGAAGTAGCCAAGTGGGGGGTAAAATTCTCGGGTGAGAATCAGGCCTCAGTAAGTGCCTTCCTGGAGCGGGTGGAAGAGCTCCGCGAAGCCCGGGGCATGACCAAGGCTCAGCTGTTTCGCTCGGCGATCGATTTGTTCGAGGGTACGGCACTCATATGGTTCCGAGCCAATAGAGGGAGCGTCGAGACGTGGGATGAGGTGTGCCGAGAGCTACGGGCGGAATTCCTTCCTCCTGACTACGACGATCGCCTATGGTCGGAAATTCGCCATAGGACGCAGGGGAGCGCCGAATCAATTGGGGTGTATGTGGCCGCGATGGAGGGCCTGTTTCGGCGGTTGTCCCTGGAGTGTGGCGAAGATACTAAAGTCAGGATCCTCCGCAGGAATATCGCCCCATTCTACCAGACTCAATTGGGTCTTATGCCCGTCGGGTCGGTGAGTGAGTTGGTGACTTTGGGACGGAAGCTCGAGGCTACGCGAGTTGCGGTGGAGGCGTTTGTGCCGCCCCCTCCTCGAAAAGCGTCCCGGCTTTTGGAGCCAGATCTAGCGTATGCCGCGACCTGCGAGGCGGCGGTCGACGCCATGGAACGCGAGGGGAATGGGGTGCAGTGCTTTAACTGTCGAGGCACCGGGCACTGGTCTCGAGACTGTCGCGAGGCTAGGCGATGTTTTGGGTGCGGGAGGCCGGGAACAATGAGGGCCCATTGCCCAACTTGTTCCCCAGGGGTACGGCGAGGCCCGCCGGGAAATCGTCCCAACCGGGACCATCAGGCGACCAGGGGGTCGGGAAACGAGCCGCGTGCTCACTAGGCGGCAAAGGGAGCACGAAGTCACGGAAGACCGCAGGCGTCGAAACAAACTATTTGTTTGTGGGAGACCAAATGGACACTTTTCCCTGGAGAGTTTCAACCCCGCTTTGCGCAAACGCCTGAACACTTCCTGGAGCGTACTCAAGTGACGCTCGAAATCTTGCGTGACCACAATAATGTCGTCTAGGTACGTGAACACGTACGGCTCCAAGTCGGGCCCCAAGACTCTATCGATCAAACGCTGCCACGTAGCGGGGGCGTTGGATAATCCGAACGGCATCCTGCTAAATTGGAAAAGTCCCCGGCCTGGTATAGTAAAGGCGGTATAGGGCCTCGACTCGGGAGCTACGGGTACCTGCCAATAAGCCGACTTGATATCCAGGGTCGACAGATACCTCGCGTTGCGTAGCTTATCCAATGTAGCCGAGACGTACGGGAGGGGATACGCGTCTCTGGCCGTCACTCGATTTACCTTCCGGAAGTCGACGCAGAACCGGTAAGTTCCGTCCTTTTTCTTCACCATCAGGACCGGTGACGACCAAGGACTCTCCGATGGCTCTACTACCCCCATACGGAGCATTTCCGACAGCTCCTTGTCGATATGCTGCTGTACCACTGGCGAAACCGGGTAGTATGCACTCTCTGCGGCGCCCCCGCAGAGTTCCTATAGTGCCCCTCGAAATAACATATCAAGGGCCTCCTACTCGAGCCATAGGATTGACTCGCACGACTCCATCCAAGTCGTGGTACTAGCACGGGCCTAGTTCGTACCCCATCCTAGGTCTCGGCCTTAGCCGGCGTACCGTGTTGAGCCCTATCAGCTCACCTTCTCTTCGTTACAATTCGCCTCTACACCACTCTAGATTTGGGCCTTCTTCCCTCATCTATTATTTTATTCCCTCCTCCCACCATCTCCCTTCTTCCTTACTTCCTTTCTCCTCCTCTCTTCTTCCTCTATACTACTCCCATGTTTATTGTGCTAACACATATTCCCTCCCCATCTCTCTAAATCTCCTCGTCATCGCCACCTCTATCCACAGCATATTGCTTTCTAGCCTCCCTAAACCTATGTTCCTGCTACCCAATGCTTTCCTCAGCATAGTATCACCCCATCTCTTCACCTCACAACCATACCGCGGCCCCACCTTGTCTACCAAAGGCATCGGGTATTTCCACTCACCCGCCAGATACCCTGAGTACACCCTCAGACTCATCCTTGACCGTAAACCCTTAGCAATTAATGCCGCACCTGGCTGCATCCACTTCCCTTCTTCTCTTTTCTCAATAGCATCCCGTTTTACCAGGCCCCTTACCTGTACAGGTACCCCTTCAAGATCCCACAATTCGTCCGCACATGGTACTATTCCTACCGACGTTATCTCCTTGGGCCTCACCTCCGCTATTCTGACCAATTTCCCCTCTACCTTATGTACAATAGCTGATTCCCTCAAACCCCAGCTCTGTATCAAACTCCTCCTCAACAATATTGTACCCGGATTGTATTGCTGCGCACTTATCGTCCCCCCTGTACCAGACGGTATAACTAATGTTTTTAACATACCGCCCCTAAAATCTTTGATTCTCACTTGGACTCCCCAACCCCACTTGTCCAAAACTGGTCTCGTACTTCCCGACTCAGCCCACCCCAACTCCCTCCCCATTACACCTCCCGCACTATAATCCAAAACAAAGGCGTACCCTCGCATCTCATCATATCGTGGGTGCGTTTGATACTTCAGCCCCCATTCTACCGATGTTGCTGCTAGGTCTATTCTTGACAGCGCTTGTTCTAACTCCCAGTCATCTTCCCCCTGTCCAAATTGACAATAGTGGTTATACGTCCACCTTTGTTGCGTATCGTCTAAAGCATATAGCTTTCCTTCGGCCCTTTTCCCCCCGCTTATAGAGAAGCTGCACCATTCAGTGTTCAACCTACTCCTCGACCATGAAGATGGTGTTCTCACCCCTGTCAGTGTCCCTACCCCCCCCGTTCTTCTTGCGGTATTCATGTTCCAACCCCATGTAACATGCTTTGTAATGAAGAATTCTGCGAACCATTCTGCCGTCACTCCCTCCCCGTCCACTCTCCTAATAACCCCCGCCCAATATTTCAACGCTAACTGCACTTCCCCTGGATACGCAATCCTTTCAGTATGGGCTGCTGCTCTTTTGAACTGCTCAAAACCTTTCCTGAGTGACCCCCCTCTATTCAGACGATCTATCCCGCCCCCGAAACACCGCGCTCGCAGTGCTTTAGGATCTTCTACATTCCTTGTGTTGAACGTTGCATAACCCGTTGCTACTGCTATACTTGCCATGTTCCCCCAGTTCCCCAACATCATCATGCAGTTTTCCCTCGCTTTCCCTCTCTGCACAAAACGCTGATCAAGCCCATTCACTGCAGACCTCCCTCCGTAACCCGGGTACGACTCCTTTCTCACTGTAGGGTTGCTCTTTAACCCAATACTGTCCATCACGCTCTTAGGCGCACCCAAGTACGTCACCCCTTTACCCTTTTCCTCTACCCCCTCTATTTTTTGGTGCCATCTAACCGTCAAGCACACCGATAGAGAGTTTATCTCCAGCCAGTTTATTCCTCTGGGGAAATATGCTTTTGTATAGAGTTCAAATGCCTCCCTTAAAGGGTAAGAATAATCTAAAACTCCATCCAACATCTCCCCTATGGCAGCATCCATATCATAAAGGGGTATATCTTGATTATCTGGCAGGTTCCCTCTATGATCTGTCCCTACTACGTTAAATGTGTTACCACCTAGAGTAACATTTGTACTCGTTTTCGTAGGTAACAGAAAAATGATCTTGTTAGCAGGGTCGTATATATCTACTAACCCTGCAGTTCTTACAAACAGTTCCCTTGATATCCCCTCTTTGCCTAATACCGACATGTCAAAGTCATCTACTACCCATGTCAGCGGATATGTTAATTGGCTCAAAATCCACATATCCCTCCCACGGTTCCCTGGGTCATCGTTCTCACCTAAGGTTATCATCTTCACCGAAGGGTCGTTCAACAACCAATTCTCTCCCTCCGCCCCGCCCACGCGTATCATCCCTCCCCTTCGGAGGCCCCACTCTATAACATCCATACTCACAAAGACACCGTCATAGTGCCAATCACCTAACTCGGATAGATGTATTCTCATAGGCTCCCTTTGCTCCGTCGTGGACCAAGCATAATCTACCCCTGACGGTTGGACCATCCTCTTCTCCCGCAACTCATCATAAAGGTCCACCTTTAGAGCCAGCACCCTATAATCATGATTCTCACCTGATATGGCTCTGTCTACCCCGGCTGCCAACAATGTGGCGTTGGACAGATATCCGTATGTGTAGATTCCTTTGGCCGGGTTTATCAAACCGGGCGTCGCCGGTTGGGGGTTGGTTGCAGCCTCTATCATCCTATCTCCCGCTCCTGTGCGCTCCAACCCTCCGTGGTTTCTTCTCGCGTCAATCCCTACGCCTGCCCATTTTAGATATTTAGCATGGTCCTTGATCCTCATGCCCTCATCCCCGGAATCTTCCTCTAAAGCAGTCGACCCTCCTTCTTCATCCCCCCCGACATTTCCGACCCTCCCTATTTCTTCTCCCTCTGCTCCCATATCTGTATTTCCATTCCCTCCCCTTGACACTGCCATCTTTACTCCACTCACAGTGGCTCTCATTCTTGTCAATACACGCCTTCTCCTCCCTCTCCTCGCTTGCCTCCTTGTGTCCATCATTTCTGTCACCACCCCCCTCAAAGCCCTTTTTAGCTCCACCACCGCCTGCGGATCCCCCTCTTCTGACTCTAGAGTCTCTTCACCTTCCTCCCCCCCGGGCTTTTCCCCCCTTTCTTCTTCTGGTGACCGTTCAGGATGAGAATCCGATTCTTCCCCACCGGTTTGCTCCCCTGCACTATCATCCGACTCCACCTCCCCTTCAACATTCCTAACCTCTCCGAGGTCGAGGATTACATTTGAAGCCGTACAGAAAAGGCTTAGGGTTGTATTTAAATCCTGTTCCAAAAAACTTTTAAAAACGCTACCCAAGAGAGCATTAAATGAGAATGATTTAAGAAAGTTTTCAAGATTCTTACCAACCTTCAGAGGAGTTTTTATGCGAAATAATTTACCGAAGGGATTTGCCATGCAAAACGAGTGTGGTATAGTGAATTTAGATAATATTCAAGGCTCTGGTACCCATTGGGTGGCGTCACAACAACAAAAAATCGTTATGTGGAATACTTTGATAGTTTTGGTAATTTACCTTTACCGATAGAATTACTAGATTATCTGGGATCTAATAGAAAATACAACTACAATACATATAAAAGCTAATTGACCAAGACGGAGATCTAATAATCTTCAAGGGGGAAACAATAACTATCAGACTTCATTTGAAGCCGCAGAATGTTGTTATATAACGATGATAAATACCTGTCCAATAATGTAGATACAATCAGTTCAACCCGGAAAATCGATCGAGTAAGACCCCGACTAACATGACAAAATAAGCAGTTCTTGAAATTACTAGGGTTCAAATTAAACAAAAAATGAGTGAGATTCTGAACGTTACACGTAAAGTCATCTATGACAATAGTATCTCAAAAATTGAATACCATAGCTACTCTCCATTTTTATCATCATTCAACTGCAGTGATGAAATTAGAATACCTCTACAACAGCAGGACTTGTGAATTTTGCCAAGTCAAAGCTTCATCTATATTGAAGGTGCTTTAATTAATTTAGATGGAACAACATCAACAACTGCTAAACTAACGAATAATAGCATCGCTTTTCTATTCGATGAGATTAGATATGAACTGAATGGAGTAGAAATCGATCGAAACAAGAATGTTGGAATAACATCGACACTGAAAAATTATGTATCACTTAGTGAAAATGGTCGCCAGATGAATCTAGCATGCCATCAAGTGGCTACTTTAACTTTTCTGTTCCGCTAAGAGAATTTTTGGGATTTGCCGAAGACTACAAGAAGATTATCGTAAATGCTAAACATGAGCTAATTCTCATTAGATCTAGAAGCGATGAAAACGCATTTCTTTCGCCCAGTGATGATGTATACATGAAAATTTTTAAACTGCAATGGAAGGTGCCACACGTTACCCCAGATGGTTCTGAAAAATTGTCAATGTTGAAATATATTGAATCAGGACAACCAATTCAAGTAAGTTTTCGAAATTGGGAACTGTACGAATATCCGGTTTTACCATCAACGACAGATCATGTATGGAATGTGAAAACTTCATGCCAACTCGAAAAACCACGATATATTATTTTAGCGTTACAGACAAATCGAAGAAATCTCAAAAGTAAAGATGTCAGCAAATTTGATCATTGTGACTTAACCAATATCAAAATACATTTAAACTCCGAATCGTATCCTTACGATGACGTTAATATAAAATTTACACGTGATCGATTCGCTCTGCTTTATGATATGTACTGCAACTTTCAACAATCTTATTACGGGGTGCAAGCACAACCATTACTCTCACGAAACGAATATAAGAATTCAGCACCAATTATAGTAATTGATTGTTCACGTCAAAATGAATCTATAAAATCAGGTTCAGTTGACATAAGGGTAGATATCAAAACATCTGTAGATGTGCCTGCCTTAACAACAGCTTACTGCTTACTTCTTCATGATAGTGTAATAGAGTATAACCCTCTCACTAGTTCAGTTCAAAAACTTGTATAAAAAATAATTCTCTAATCAAATCGAATCATTCAATCATGGCGCCTTTCATCATTGACATGCAAGGATTTATAGGATACAACAACAACGCCTTTATCATCAAAGAACTATCTATCGTGGAT
This sequence comes from Oxycera nigricornis, assembly GCA_963942545.1. Classification (NCBI taxonomy): domain Eukaryota; kingdom Metazoa; phylum Arthropoda; class Insecta; order Diptera; family Stratiomyidae; genus Oxycera; species Oxycera nigricornis. The sequence goes on from OZ012659.1 coordinate 95,034,828, forward strand.
GTGAACAAGGATTTTCATCGACATTTTTTACTGAAACCCCCCCCCCCCCCTTCAGCATAACAACACTTTCGAAAGAGCTGCAGTTTCAAGCCAATTGGCTATACGAACATCATCACGGTTTGGAATGGGAAATCGGAAATACAACGTTTACGGAAATGAAAGAATATCTATATCAAAACATGAAGGGTGCCTCAATATATGTGAAAGGCACGGAGAAAAAACACTGGCTTGGTAGTTTACTGGGGAACACTACCATGGTTTGCAATTTGGACGACTGTTGCTGTCCTAGTCTGAAAACACTGAAAAAGCACTATCCTAAAATATCAACCTGCACTTTACACGATGGATGTTGTGCGCAACAAAACGCATTCCTTCTGAAAAAATTTAGTATACAAGAAAATCTAATTGAATAAAAACACTTCGATTCAACCGAAATTTTTTTTTTATTTAAATAAGTTTTTTAAAATACATTTGTATCGATTACTGTTTCATGGAACTGCAAGTCCTTAGAATCATGACTGCTGCAGCTCAACGATAACTGCATTTTTGGTAACGACCAGGTAGATATAGCCTCATGATATTGTTTAGGTCTACAACAATAGCTTCGCCGTACCTTCAAGACAAAAAAATAAAATGAAATGAAAAAAAAATATCAATATTATTTCATTTACAAAGCTCTGTCTCACCTCGTTTCCATTCTTTCCGCAACTGTAATGCGGTATCGTTTTCCAATCTCCAAGTCGGAAATTTTTGTAAATACCAGGGGCTTGCAGCTAAGTAGTTCGTTTAATGAATCCATACTTCTCCGCAGACGATATTGTCACTTGTAACAAAATCTTGTCACAAGCTCAACTATTTATATTAATTTCTTATCAGTAGTAGTAGTGGTGAAATTTTCTGGACCGGATATAGTTTCCGCAACAACCCCAAATGTTATTTTATGCGATCGCATGTTTCGCTTAACGTAAATAGAAAAACACCAAGAATAATAAAATTTCCTAATCAGTAGCTAACATGCCTCATTCTTATCGCAGCCAACTATTTCAATTGTCCCTCACACAATCCCTTATCATCATCAGCCATTCGTTCACAAGAATTTTTACACGCTATTCAGAATCCCAACTCATTTAAATGACCTTCACTCAATCTATTATCATCAGCCATGTATGAATGATCTCACACCCTGCAACGAGCTAGAATGTTGAAATTTAATAAAACATTTTTTCTCCTCTATATAAAATTTTTATTTTTGATTATTATTATTATTATCTTAATCATAAATTATATATACAGTAACACTTATAAATTTAATATATTTAATTTTTCATTTATTTCTAGCAAACTTAAATGACTAGAAAATATAGGGGGAATATCTAAATTACTAACAAAATCGCTTAATATACTAAATACAAAAAATACTTTTTTTTAAATGTCCAACGTCTTAAATGTCATGAAAGACGTTGTATTATCAAACTGATGGCGGAAATCTACATCGAAACAATTCAGTTTTGTTTCGATGTAAGATCCCAGTGCCTCCTGCATTTCGATGTTATAAATGAGTTTATCAGATCCAACGCCTGTGAATAAAAAAATTTAAAAAAAATATAAAAATAAAAAAAATACATAAACATTCTTTCAAATTACCTTTCAATGTGATGAAATACTCATCGTCCCCTGTATATTTTAAACAATGAAAATATTCATTGTTGAATATAAGGGACGTTTCCAATGTTTCCTCAAAAAATATGGAATTCATCTTTAAGATGTTGGCTTCGTTTACAAACTTAATTTTAATTCAATAAATATTGTTGCTTTTATATCAAAAAGTTTACACTCTGCACTATTCATATCAGAGTTTTTTTTTCACACTTATCAATAAATTCCAGCAAAACTAGCAACCCACAATATACAATTCTATAATCATTTAATTTTACTTACCATATCAAAAATTATCAGCATGAGAATTCGCATTTAAAACCGCACAATAACATGGATATTATTTTCTTTTTACATCTCTTGTTTTTTAACATAACATTATTCTTATCACAAACAATTCATATTCATCAGCATAACTTTTTTCCTCGTCATCAGCCATTCGTTCAAAAAATTCTTATCCTTTTATATGGCAGAGAAAACATCCGGTCGCAAAATAAACAAAATGAAAAATTATGGTTTTTAATATAACACCAAGAATATTAAAATTTCCTAATCAGGAACTAACATGCCACATTCTTATCACAGCCAACTATTTCAAATGGTCTTCATACATTCCCTTATTATCAGCCGTTCGTTCTCAAACAATTCTTACACGTTATTCAAATCCCAACGTCTAATCATTTAAAATAGCCTTCACTCAATCTCTTATCTTCAGCCGTTCGTACGCTAGAATATTTAAATTTCCTAATCAAGAACTAACTTGTATTTTTAGCATGCCTAATTCTTATCACAGCAAACATGTTTGGACTAGTTTCTAACATATGTGCATCGCACGGCCAAGATATTTTCGTTATCGAATTCTAATTTTGAAATGTCTGTAAAAATATTCGAATCCTATAAAAGAGATTACGCTCACTTGTCTGAAGATCCTGAAGCAGACATTCAAAATCGGCAAAAATCACAAAAGGTACATCCATTTGCCGCTCGTAATTTTTGAATTCCAGCGTAGATTTGTCGGAGTCCACCATTTTGGCGACAATTCTACCACATTCATTCTTATGCTCTTCCAATCGTTCAATTGAATTGAAATATTACACACATGTATTGCCCTACGATTTAAGGTTTTTGTGTGCGAATTAATCTGTGAAAAACAATATATTTGCAAGTTCTGGAAGGAAATCTAATTCATTGTATTTTCGTACCTTGACAAACTTTTTATCCACATATAATGACTATTTTCACCAGCCTGCAGCAACAATAAATTGATGTGATCAACCTTCTCCTTCTTTGTAAGGTAGTATGGACCAATGACTTTTCTTATTTCATCATCGTATCCGAATAAGTTTATGCTGATAGTATGGTTTAATTTTTCAAAAAGGGCAATATTTGTAATTCTAAGTCGAAACTTCAGTCTCCAAAAATTCAACATTTTTCCATTGGTGAGTCGTATGACATCGTCAGCAATGTTACCGATCTGATATGATGACATTCTATTGAAGTGCGCCTTCACTGGATATAACGCGGAAATGATGCTCCACTAGAAACAATAAACATCCTTATTGTTTACATTAACAATCGCACATTTTTTAGCTAATTGTCTGGGTAATGGAATAAAACTCGTCTCCCTGAGGGGCTTATAATCGTTAACATTAAGCTCACTATGGGTTATTTTGATCAACGCCACTGTCCACTGTCTTTTTCTTGGAACGTTTCCATTTTTTCCTTTATTTGCACTACCATATTACTAAATGCATTCCCTAATTCAGCAGGGTTCAGTATCACCTCCATCTTTGTTTGGAATGATTTTATACTGATCACACATTCACTGCTCATATCAGTCAACACATCATCATTCATTTTCATGAACTCCGCAAAGACTTCGATGTTAAATTAAAATGCTAAGCACTCCTCCAATCTTCGCTGGAGATATTCCTTCAGTGGACCTTCTATTTTTTCTAAAAACTTTCCAACATGTAAAAGATTTTCATCCTTGTTCTCAAACACTAGCGTCTCGATTCGGTTACTGAAGCAACTTTTGACCCTTTTCAAATTCTCATCAATCACCTCAGCTGCATTCCTTTTGTGTAAATTTGTTCTCAAGTGGGCTGGCCACGATGACTACATTACAATACATTTTTTTTCTTTTTTAGTTGAATTAACAAAGTTTTTGTTTAGTAAGTTATGTTTTTAACAATTTTAAACCACTGTTATTCACTGATCACACAATTCACACCAAACAACTGCCGAAAATAATAACGAGACTTACACCGAAGAAACATTAGAAAACTTATTTCATTAAGCAAAAGCACTTCCTTTTATATTCAAAGCAAGACATCCTAATTACCCAGCGGAAACCACAATAGCAAGGATATTTTCGAGCCTCAGCAAAAAAAACATCAGTTAAATTTTTTTCTCAACGTCTAATTTACCAAAAAATATATTCCGTATCGCAAATCAGTCTAAATCCATCACTCAGAACATATGCTAAACTCTAGAAACCGCAATAAATTCGAATATTTCCTTATCTTCACAAGCGAAGAAGAGAATCCAAATCCAAAATCCTCCCGAACTTCGTAAATTAAATAAATTTAATGTATTGCGATCAAAACATTTACGCTACAATACAATATCAAACCGCAATAAATTCGAATATTTCCTTATCTTCACAAGCGAAGAAGAGAATCCAAATCCAAAATCCTCCCGAACTTCGTAAATTAAATAAATTTAATGTATTGCGATCAAAACATTTACGCTACAATACAATATCAAATACGACCTTGCAAGAACACACTTTATCACTTCAAGCACCTTATCATTATATATATATATTTTATATATATATATTTTATATATATATATTTTATATATATATTGCAAGGTCGTATTAAATATATATATATATATATATATATATATATATATATATATATATATATATATATATATTCTTCTTTTCTACCATTTTACAACTTCTAATATGCTTACGTACTAAGTTAATTTATTACCTTATGACTAAGTGCCCAATATATTTTTATTTCACACAGTTCGATGATCTATTTGCCCATGCAGCAACATAGGTCATCGAATTTCATTATGTATACTGTACAATCTAACCATGCACCCATTTGACCCATGGCGCGATGCATGTTCTCACATTAGCCTGGTCAAGTGTTCATTCATAAATCGTTCACACTAATCGATGACATGGCAAACCTCTGCCTTGGCATAGGTTGTGTACACGATCGATGAGTGTAGCGGCAAAACACTCAACACGTGTGGATCGATTTATGTGAGTGCAATTGTTTACAATTGTAGGATTTATGATCTACTTTCTTATAGGGGCTAAAATTTCTTACACTAGGTGACAATGAATATGTCACACTATACTACATTAAATGGTAAAGATTATGATACACTACATGGCTTCACTACACGTTCCAATAAACATTCTTGATAAACCAATTTGCAAGAGTCAAATGTCTTGCCTCCCGAAGAACGTTATCAAGAAAACGTTGCTTCATATCTTATAAAAGGGGGTATTTTAAACCGCTCGCCCTTATTTGTATGGCCGAATTGATTACCAGACCTCTAAGCTGCGTCAGGAAAATAAACGACTGCTAGCGAAACAACTGTCTTCGATGCAGGAAAGACGGCCGCATAGCAGCGATTTGCGTTTTGAACGGTAGGAGATCAACGATGATTCGGAACATTGTCCAGGTGTTAGTGACCGCAAGTCTCTAGGCAAAGTTTATTTTTCTGTTGATCAATTCACTGCTTTGAATCTTTTCTCACTTAATGTTCTGTGCCCAGATAGTCACGGAGCGTTAAAGTTAATGGCTCCGGTAAAGACTAAAGATCCGGGGTATACAACGGCTCTGGGGCAGTAAGTGGGCGTAACAATGTCTGCAATAATATTCAGGCATGCATTTCCCACTTTTGGGAAGTTCACTGAAAATGTGAAACATAAACGAAGACAAATGAACTAACTTTTGAAAATTATTTGCGTACAAAACAATCGATTTATTTATATTTTGGACATCAGTAAATACAGTTATGTGTTTCCACTTTTCTTAATAATTCCGTTGTCATGATCATTCAGTGCAAATTGATCGCAGAAAATATTGAAATTTTTTTTCGGAAACGTTTGAAGTCGGTTAAAGCCAATATGAATTTCAACATGGTGTTATTTTTATTTTGTCGGAAAACAGATATAAGTGTTTTACATAGGGTCCAATATTATTTTCGATATAATGCTGGCCCAGTACTAATGATCGGCACTGGACCAGTACTGGCGAGCGGCAATGGCTCAGTATCCATTGTAAATATAAGTAATTTATGTGCTTTATCGTGACATGATTTGATACATAAGATATACGAGATACGGAAATAAAGTGTCAGTAGTTCGAAAAGTGGCAGCGATGGCCGCAATTTTAGAGAAAAAACGAACACTCCATCACTCAAAATCTCGAAAAACATGACTCGTACGAAGATGTTATGTATGGCAAATATGCGCAATTTTAACACACACCTCTCTAATCTTCAGTAGTTTTTTTTTCCGTTTAGTTTTACTCGCCCAACGACTTCTCCTTCTCCAAGTCGCTACTTAACTTAGCCTTACTTTCTAAAACAGGTTCTTTTTGACATCTGTCATCATGGGTTCGTTCAATGCTGCCAACGGTCGCTCCGGATCCGCGAGCTATCATAATGTGCTGCAGTCAAGCTGCAAACCTAAAGTCTACACCTTATTTGCCTGTTGCAAGGATAGCCGACAAATTATACTTACATTAAAATCAGCGTGAAAGAAACGATTCTTCATCAAAAGTGCTGAAGAGTTGTTTTCAGACAAGTTTGTCAAGAATTTTTGGCAGAATTGTGCCATGCACAATTACAACGTTATTACGCCTCGAACGTGCTGAAACAGCGTGAATGTCACGAAGAAACATATTTCCGGCAATAGGGACCTCCTCCAACTGATAAGGTATTTCAGCAACGGTACAGGTCAACGTCAACTGATTCCGCTTAAATTGTAATCGTAAAAACACGAATTTCGAGTTTGGCGGTGCCAAATAAATAGTAGCTGCAATAAAAATCGCACATGCGACATTTCTACCCCTTGTAGGCAGCAGTTCGTGGTTATTGTGTGTAAAATATTGAAAAATTTATGATATGTTATACATTGTAACAGACTATAGAAATTTTATTTAAGTTTATCGCTTAATAGTTGCCGCCTAATTGCTTCCAAATAAGGGGCTTTAAGAGTTGTAAGTTAAACAAAAAAAATCAAGGTTGTTCATAAACTTCCAAAAAATATTCATATAAAAACAATGAATATTTTTCATGCATAAGGGAACCTCCATTAATTACGTAAGGATCAATTGTCAAATTTGTTACGGCTAAACTTTTCACAACGTCCGCACTTCCACCGTAGCCGATCCTAGCCACGGTTCGGGCAATCTCACCCGGCTTCACGCGCGAAGAGGGGTGTGGGAATATGTATTTTAAAAAGGGCGCCACCCGTTTCCGCGTCGGGGCTGCCCGGTCCGCGAATCCTGAAACGGGAATCGGATTCACGGTGACCCAAAACCACCGATCGAATAGGGGAGCACAAAGAACACAAAGCCAGGAACGCGATTTCCGCCTCGCCACTTCACAAAATCACCAATTTAAATCAAATTCAAGCACAATTTTATTGTCTTTCAAAGACCTGGCTAAATTTCCTACCTCTACTTATTGTCTACTCACAATTTTGTTCCTTCTTATCCTAATGCTGCGGCTCCGGTTTCACCTGCTACTTTCCGAACGTGCGCCGCTTGCTGACCGTCGTCTTCTCTCCTCCTTCCACAACGCGTAAGATTTCCTCCCAGCTTCCGCGATTTTTCCCACAGACAAAAAAGTCCAGCAACGCGCCGTCCACCAGTTCGCACAACCCAACACAAACAACACTTATTACCTACTTAGCTATCTAATCTAATATTCTTACATCCTACATCTCCTCTACATTTATATAATTCAAGCTCTAGCCTAAATTGACTTATTCCCTACAATATAATTAATTAATAAGCATTTAATTCATTTATAACAATTCAATATCTTCATTGGCTTGATTGTGCGAAGTGGCGATCTGCGTATTCCATTTTCCGAAAAGACAGCGTTTACCCGTTTGGGGTCTCAAGGACAGGGAAGTCCCATATTTCGCCCTTGAGGGTTTGGGATCGACTACGTTGCGTGGCGAACGTAACAAATTTTTGAGTCCATTCATTGGAAGCGTTCGTAAGATTTCGGTTACTTCTTCCTCTATCTTACGTAAACTTTCATATGTTTTACATATAATCTGACATGGAATTTTTACTGCATATTACATGTTGTTCAGATCAACAGCAAAATAATGCAACTGGTGCAGTTTTCTCGTCCTGCTTCTCCTTCTGTTTTTTTTTGTGAAGGAGTGTAGTAAGCATTATCATGAGATGCCTCGTCAGTAATTTTTGCTTGACTTCAAAAGGAAGGCGGCGTTGCGTTACCAGTTGACACCGGAGCCATAGCTCCGTGCGTCTCAATGGATGCTGTCAATTTCTGATAAGTAAGAGCTTTACGATGTTCCTAATGAATTCCGGTTTTTTTGACCCGCCATGGCGATCTTTTGCTCCTGAAAGTCAACAGCCAACTTTTCCTGTCAAGTTTTCGCAATCATTTGTCATAAGGGTGTGATTCGTCAGTACATCGCAAAAAAGGTTGAAATTTTTAACCAAAGGGAAAATTGAAACAGGGATACATATAAGATGCGATTGTGACGTATTACTAGAACAATGTACGTGTTACGTATTGAAGATTTATAGATACTAGCCTTGCATACAGGCAGATTTAGCAGTGACACTGAAATTTCGCTTTACGAATTTTCTGAGCCATTCCGAATATTCCATCTCAACGTCTTTAGTCATTGTGTGAGTGAAAATATTCGAATTGCCACACGAGTTATATTTTTTGTAAGTATGAATTACAAAAAATATATTTGCCAAACTTGGTTTTTAAATGAAACACTTTAATAATAGTTCTATATGAACACTTTATTTAACTTCATCGATTATAACTGAACTATATTTATTAATGAATGACAATTGACTCGACTGATTAATAACAGACAGAACTTCTGCCTCTGAAGGAGGCAGGTTGCGCTTTGCTCTTACAATTCACACAAAATCCCTCAGTTTTTGGAACTTCAGCGAAAACAATGCATTCTGAAGCGCCGTGCGATTTATCGCTGGCAATTAAAACACTGCATTGTGGTTGCCTTCTTTATTCGCTCCCAGTAAATTTTTTGATGCAAGATGTATTTCATTTGTAGAACTTTCTTCGCGTCTACAGTGGGGAGAAATTGGACCAAGAAAAGGCCCAGAATCTTTTGTTCTTTTCGGGAGCTTGAGTGCGGAGAACCGCTTAGCCGAGAGAACTTTGGCGCCCACAATCTCTTTGATCTCACTCAAAACATCAACTTCGTCGTAGGAAGTGTGCACTCCTTTCAGAATAAGTGACAGTTTCTTCTCACCTGGAGGTGTGTATGTGAAACAAGGAATGCTCAGTTTCTTGAGAATGCTGAATAAGATTCTGTGATCACTTGCTGTTTTAGGAAAAATGGAGGTTCTGGATAGACTATTTACAGAAACCGTGAAATTTGGAGGCTCCATCGCTGCTCTTTTGCAGGTGGCAAATAGCTCCGTCCTGAAGACTTTTAAGCATAGCTTGTAGCAAATTATCGGTGGTACCCGCTGGCTTTTTGCACTCACAACGCTTTCCGCCGCAGTATCGGGTTTGACATCTGCTTGCTTCGCTGCAAGTTTCTCGATAGGACCAATAGAAGTTTTACGAACCTCATCAATTTTGGTCACTTTTCTAACGGGTTCTACTGGAGGCGACCGCGAAGCCCTTTTCCGTGAGATAGATTTGAAGACTAAGGCCTCAGCTTCAGCTTCTGAGGCCGACAAGCAGTCGCTCTCTAAGTTCACCTCACTTTTTTTCGTTATTTTCGTATTCCATGTTGGATGCGACACTATTGTGGTGAGTTTGGTGCTATACCTGCTCCGTGCAGGTGAGGGTTCCGCTTCCTATATATAGAGATGATGAGTTTCTTCCTGTAGAAATACAGACTTTAGTTTTGGGAAGGAGGAGGAAAAATTGGAACCTACGAGCAATCTTTGGATTGCATCATGTTTGGCGCTGAGCAATGCTCGTGCAGCCGATATGTCCCAAGTTAAAAGTTGCCAATGTTGAAGCAACACTTTGCCACTGTGAGGCAAAGTTTTTACTTTGCTGATGAGAAGCAAAGTATCGCAAGGGGTGAGGCTGCCGATAACAAGGCAGGTATCAAATTAAACAACACACTTCTTGCGAGGTCTAAAAAGACTGTGTTTGTTTTGTTAATTCTTTTCCTTTTATACAATTTAAACTTACTCCCTACTCTAAAATCTATAACACAAATTTCCAATACTTAATCGAAATTCCCTTACTTTACATTTTAATATCTACAAACAATCCAACACTTATCATATGGGTTCTCATGAATACAATTGCCCTAATTAGAACTCATGTTACTTTGTCGAGGGCATTACTCATATAATTTATCGTTACTAGTATTCATGATTCATATCCATTGTGGGATCATGTTCATTTTATTGATAACCATTAGTGCTAAATATAACAGTGAAATGAATAGATCGGTTCGTGTACGTGTTAAAAGCTTTAGCTCAATAAAGCTTTGTGTGTTCATTTACCGATGGTTTATGACCATACTACACTATCATTATCACAATGATTTTCCTCATTTTGAATTTCACTATCAGGGGCCATAATATTTAATTTAAAATTCCCGATTAGTTCCATAAGGAATTTTTCGCGCACATCTGAACCAATACTAAGTTGTCTTTTTGATAGTAGATTGGCCGGCGTCCGGAAGCGTTTGCTGCAGTCCGTGCAGGCGTGCTTGTTCGGCGAGCAGTGGAGATCGACCGTTTCGTGGAAGTGCTGGGCTGACTCGTGCATTTTGGCCGCCTGCGCTGATTTACATACCTAGGTGCAGAATCTGCATTGCACCTTCTTCTCGGGCTTTGACGGTGCCTCGGTGAGGGAAGTGCGATGCGCGTGATTGAGATGATGCCGCAGAGAGGCGAAGGTGGTATATTTTAGCGGGCATTTCGGGCACCGCAGCATGGTGGCCGCGTGTCGAGCCCGGCAGTGAGCTTCCAGCTGCCTGGGCGTCAAGCAGGGCGTGCCGCATTTGTAGCGGACGCCTGTAAAATGCGGGTAATTGCCTACGGAACTAGCCTAGACTGGAACTTTACTCACCCACGCGCTCGTGTGCCGCCATGTGTGCCCGCAAGTGATACAGATACGGGAACTGTGAGGGACATAATGTACACTTGTGCACCATATTCGAAATAAGCACCCAAACAACTTTGTTCCATGCACACACGCGCAACCGTTGCGATGCAATGTACGATGCTTGACATTTGCCCAGCCCCCTGCCGGAGGAAAATGACACTGTATTGCATTGTGCCCGGCATTAGGGCCACTTATACTTTTCGGGTTTGAAGAAAAGTATAAGTGGCTCGTGCTTTCGGGCGGATTGTTTGATGTATTGGTTAATTACGTCATAAGCACGGTGAACCAAAGGTTGTACGCTTGTATTCTTAAATGAGTCAACATATCAAAAAGCTTGATATGAGTTCGCGTAAATACTCAAAGCGTAGGAATTGCATAAGCTTAGGCGTATGCATAGGATGGATGAATGTGGTTTTGGTACATTTTACAAATTGTTGATTTAAGTACATTACACCCACCATTTTGGATGCTCCTCGACCCCGCTCGCTCGCTACCCGACGAATTTCGTCTCCACGTAATTCAGCAGCGCTGTGGCCGCGCACAGAGTTCCAAAAAACACTTTTTTTTCTTTTGCGGGTCGTCCAGCCGTCCTCCCTGTGTGCACTCTCGATCGCAACTCCCACACTCTCTCCACATTTCCGGCGTGTCGAACATTCAAAAAGCTAACTTTCGCGTAGCGTGACATGATCGATCACTCGTATTCGCGAAAGCTCGAGCACAATCCAAGGGTTAGAGCGAGACGACGCGTTTTAACAGCTTTTTCGGAACTTGGCGGGCTTTATACTTTCAGCCAATCGTTTTCATAGTTGACGATGTTACTAGTTGGTTACCTGTAACTTGTTGACGGAACCGGATTTCTCGGCCATTTTATCGTTACAGTACACAATGATATTATTGTTTTCTCGCGTTATGCTAACATTTTCATCCATGTTATCTCTTTTTCGCGTCTTATTAGTTCTTTCACTATTGTTGGGCAGCATCTTGAATTTCAATTTTAATACCCCTGTTATGTCTGATAATGATGTACAATTAAACACATTAAGGTTATCATTCCCTTTATTTTTGTTGTTAATTTCTGTCATCTCGCTTATTGCTTGTTTCTTAGATTTACTTCTAGTAATCGCCATTAGTTTTTTGCTTTTATTTTCATCGTTCATAGGAGGGATCATGGTTTTGAGCATATCAGAATCTAGTTCTATTCTCGACAATGCGTCGGCGTTGGTATTTATGTTACCTTTTTTGTATATTATCTGGAAATCATAATCGGACAGATCCAGTCTGATTCTGGTTAGTTTGGAGGACGGATTTTCATGCGTAAATAACGATACCAATGGCTTGTGGTCAGATACCACTATGAACTTACGTCCGTATAGGTACGGCCTAAAAAAGTTTATGCCCCAATGTATTGCCAATAACTCTTTTTCTATGATGGGCTTATTTAACTTGTGTTTATTTAGAGTTCAACTTGCATATGAGATTGGTAAGTCTGCATCGATTTCTCCTTGAGATAAAACTGCTTCTAGTGCAAAATTTGATGCGTCCGTTGTTAGGATGAATGGTTTTTCGAAATTGGGATATTGGAGTATCGGTGGCGCAATTAGTTTTTGTTTTAGAAGTTCGAATGCTTTTTGTTGTTGTTCTTCCCAAATAAACGGTGCTTTTTTCTTAAGCAGGAAATTTAGGCTCTTTGCCGTTTCTGCGAAGTTTGGGATAAAACGACGATAATAATTGCAGAAAGCTACGAATCTTCTAACGTCATTTGCATTCTTTGGTATTGGGTAATTTTTGATCACGTCGTGTTTGGCTGGGTCTGTTTTTATTCCCTCGGATGTTATGAGGTGTCCCAAGTAAACAACTTCTGATTTAAGGAATTTGCATTTATTTGCGTTTAGTTTTAGATTATACTTGCGTCATCGTTGAAGAACCTTGACTTGATTGTCATTGTGGTGCTTTATACTGCATCCGAAAACCATGATGTCGTCTACATACAAAAATGCTGAGTGGCTTAGGCCTGTTAGAGCGATGGTGAGCATTCTCTGGAAGCTATTTGATGATATCTTCAGCCCGAACGGAAGTCTCTTGAACTGGTAGTGTCCATCCCCGGTGGAAAAGGCTGTTAATGGTCTTGAGGCTTTGTCTAGCTCTATTTGGTGGAACGAACTTGTCATATCCAGGGTTGAGAAGTATTTCGCTCTACCTTATTTGTCTAGTACGTCTTCCAACCTTGTTAGTGGAAATTTGTCGTTTACGATTTTATCGTTTAATTTTCTAAAATCGACGACCGATCTCCATTTTTTTTTATCATTCGCACTTTTCTTGGGTACTACTAATAGTGGTGAGTTGCAAGGACTCATTGATGGTTCTATGATATCGTTTTCTTCCATTTTTCATACCTGTCTAGCTATCTCTTCATTTTGTGTCTGAGGTAGTCTATAATTCTTAATGTAGACTGGGTTTTCATCGCAAGTGATAAGTTTCTGTTTGTAGAAATTATTTTTCGTAAGGTATTCACCGTCTAGGTGAAAGACATCTTGGAATTGTTCCACAATTTGTAGCAAACTATTGTTAACCTGGTCGTCTAGGCTGTTTGTGTTAATGATTTTTAGCAGTTCGTTCAGTCGATTCTTGTCAAATTCCTTTTGTGTTTTTACTATGTGATAGTGTTTTAGAGGTTCTACCTCGGCTTGGAAATCTTTTATGACCATGTCTTTTTCATTTGTGTTTAGTATTTTGACGTGACATATGCCCTTCGCCGGAATTATACTGCTTTCCAAAAATATTCCTTTACCGATCTCTCTACTTTGAACTATACTGTCCTCTGTCCTGTGTATATCTACTGGTATTATTGTTTCTGTCCTTGCAGGGATTGTTATTTGCCGCATTTTGATTTCTTTAGTGTGTTTCGGTAATATTACGTCGTTTTCGCGTGTACTGAAAGATATGGTAAATGTTTCGTAATCAATTTTACATAAATATCTGACGAGCATTTTTCTGCCAATTATGCCGTCAGTCTCGATTGGAAATCTGTCGTCTACCACTTGGAAAATGTTGTTTATTATATTATTTTCAACATCAAACTCGAATTTAATTGTTCCTAAAGACATCGTTGTTTCGTTGGTTATACCCGTGAGTTTACATTTGTTCTCTGTACGTAGATCATGTTTTATGCAATCGGTTTCATAAATTTTAAACATTGATATGTCCGCGCCTGTGTCGATTAGAAGTTTTACATATCTATTTTCTTTTTTATTGTATAGTTTTACGTAATTAGAGCTATTATCTGTTATTCTATATATCTTGTGCTTTTCTTTGTATTTACAATCTCTATTTCTATAGGCTACTCTTTCTATATTAATTCCGGGAGGTTGCCTTGATCCTCTCGGAAGCCTGACTCGTTTACCTGGTCCTCTACTATTCGTATTCTTTGGTTACTGTTTAAGTTATTCCTAGCATTATTACTTCTGAAGTTGGTATTTGATGCGTGTGCATTGTTATCTCTATTAAAAATTCTCCTATCGTTAAAATGACGCTGGGTGTTATTCCCAAATGTGTTTCCCCTAAAACGGTCTCTCGGTCTATTATTTGTCCAATTTTTATTGAAGTTTCTATTGTTATTATATCTTGGTCTATTCGACTGATTATTATTGTATCTTTGGTGGTTATTGGACATGTAGAGGATACTGGAATGTTGTGCCTCTGTATTTTCAAGTTCTGCAGCTAACGTGGTGGCCTCGGAAAAGTTTTGAGGTCGTGCCGCGAATACAGTATTTCTTAGTTGGTCGTTTAGCCCATTCTTGAACACGGTAAGGACATATGTGTCGTTTATGCTCTTAATAGTATGCCTAGCAGTCTGACTATCATTTGTACCTAATTGATTGACTTGTAACTGATTTAGGTCATTGACAAGACTAAGTATTTTGTCCTTGTACTGGTTGACCGGTAACCTCTTTTGTGTTATGTTAGCTAGCTCAGTATGTATTTGGGGAATTGTTTTCGGATTCTTGTACTTGATTTTTAATTCCGTTTCTAGCTCTGCTATGGGTTTGATTGATTCTACATTTAATAATGTGCGGACATTTGGAAGTAGTTTTACAAGTATTATAAAATCTAGCAGCTCAGTTTTACCCTCTTGTGATAATCTTGTTTTCAACGAGTTTGGCTATTTTAAAAAATGTGTCTAATTCTCTGTGCTTTCCGTCGAAAGTAGGTATGGTTTTTAACGCTGTTTCTATATTGAAGTCTGCCATGTTATTTAATTTTATTGAAGTCTCGTCTATTTTTAAAGAGATGCTTTCGGCGTTCAGCCGTTCAGTGAGAATCGAGATTAGTTCTCTAGAAATTTCTTTAAAGGTTTTTTTTGTATAGCAGGTGTTCTCCTTCCTTAATATTCTCGCATATACTATTGCCTCTATCTTCAAGTGTTGTAGCTTGTTCGAGCTTTTCTTTTAAAGTTTTGACCGTGTAGTTTTTATTCTTTTTTAGATTTGTTAAGATAGTTTTCAGTTCTGCTATCAATGTCCCTAGCTCTTCCACAGTCATTTGTGGTGAGATTATGGTTTTTTAAAGCGTTTAAACATTGTTTAAGTTTAGGACAATATTTCTATTCACTACCTTCCGAGCGTATTTCTTTTGTAAGTTATTGTATGCGTATGCCAGGAACATAATCACTACGAAAAAGACCGAAGTGCTAATTGACTGTTTGTATTCGACTAGGAAATTGTTTTCCACCGCGCTACAGTTGTTGCCCATTGTTATGTAGAAAGCAAAGACGTATTTATGGGGACGTGTTAATTGAAAGTATTTTGCCTTATGGTTATTTATGTTTTAAATTTATTTACGATAACTCCTTAATTTATGTTCTAACAATTTTCGTTGTTCGCCGGTTGAAATACTTATTACGCGATGCAGAAGTGCTTTTTCCTTCCTCGCGTTGAATGCTTTGCCGCCTCTCTTCCTTCGTATGCGTTGTTCATGTTTAGGCTCCTTGATTGTCCTTTTCTTTATGAACTCAGAAGAGGAGGAACATAGAAATGTTCCTTGGTCTTGGTCCTGGTAGCGGTGTCGGCCGATAGTGAGGAGCTTGCGTATTCGGCTCGATGGTATATTTTTGCCTACTGGTGTCCGTAGGTAGTATGGATTTCTCCGTACGGATGAGGCATTTGTTGAAGACTCTGTCGAAATCTTCTTTCGTGTGCAGCTCTGCTATTTCCCCGTCTTCTAATTGTTCGTCCGGTTCGTGAGGTGCAGGATCGCCATGTGGCGTTTCTTTATTCACGCCGTGAGGTGAAGCACGCTCGCTGGTAGACAGTGCGTTATACCTTCGTTGCCTGTACTCGATCAGGGATATCTTCCTCGAGTGATTGCTGGTGATAATAATTATCTGGATTAACTGGGGAATAGGGTAATTAAGGATACCTACAGGCAGCTCGATGGCTGCCGCAAGATTGGCGCTGGACTATCCATGGTCCGTGCTGCCGATATTTCTAATTTCATTGCCGAACTAAAAAGGCAAATG
Organism: Oxycera nigricornis; assembly: GCA_963942545.1. Classification (NCBI taxonomy): domain Eukaryota; kingdom Metazoa; phylum Arthropoda; class Insecta; order Diptera; family Stratiomyidae; genus Oxycera; species Oxycera nigricornis. The sequence continues at coordinate 95,051,368 of OZ012659.1, forward strand.
AGTTATTTGCTGTCAAGACAGAAGGCAGTTTAATAAAACAGTAACTATACTGGTTATGACTCCAAAAGAACTGTCCTCATTTATTCCATTCCTCTTCTTAAATACTAATTCCATTACATATCTTATCCCTACCCTAATTCTATTTACTTATCGATTAATTGTTTTCCTTGCATTCCCACGCTGTGAATTTGCTGAGTAATCAAATTGATGCAATCGAATTTAATTAGGTCATTGTCCGCTTGTTTACTTGATCGGGTCAATTTAAAAAGCTTGATATGATCTTCTAATTTTATGAACGAGTTGATTTAATTAAAAAGCTTGATTTGAGTTCCCGTAAGTACTCACAACGTAGGAATTGCATAAGCTTAGGCGTGTGCATAGGATGGTGAAATCATATGGTTTTGGTACATTATATATACATATATTCAAGTACATTACAGCCGCTTTGACGGCGCGGGGCAGGCTCAGTCCGGTAACTTATTTTACAGACCCTGTATGTTGAAGCGTAGAGACGTAATTAATACAAATATTAATAAATAACAATACTTACCATCAACTTCAAACTCCATAACGAATAAATTGCACATAATGTTTTAAACGCTTACGCTTACTTCACAGCCGATGCAAAATGCTAATGAAAGCAATTGCAATCTCGCAGGATTCGGAGTGACGTTCCGAATACCATTACCGCTAATGATGCTTGCAGGTCTTCCTTGAACGTGGTACGCAATCCCAACAATATCGCCGGAAGCGCCAGCAGCCAAGGTGTCTCGGGAACGCACTTTAAAGCACCCTTGAAAGTGCGGTGCATCCGTTCCGTCATGCCATTGGCCTGTGGATGCTGCTTTTAAGTTACTCAACAAATCAACAATTCTTCTCAAAGCTGTCTGTTTTTTTTTGTTTGATTAAAATAATCTTTGGATTTGATTTGCCATAATTCCGGCGAATCACGATACAAAGTTATTAATAATGAAACAAAATCACGTTCAGACTGTGAATTCTCACTCGCGATGGTCGACATGTTGATACTTCGAAATATGCAACGAGAATGATGCTTATATTGATCAATATACCACTTACACGTCAATATGAGCATTAATATAGCTCTCATCAATATGCTTCAATATAAATTTCTATCAATATGCTATCAATATGTTTGAAACTCTCGTAAACGACAATATATCCTTTCAATACGTATTGATCAATGCATATTGATCAATAATATTGATCGTTTAGGGGGTGCTTTACACTGCCGCAGCTTAATGAGGTCGACGTGGAGGTGGTCGAAACGCCCGTCCGGCGCGGTTGTGACGATGGACCTTCGAAAGCTGACAAGGCACACACTGCTTGGCCCAACGAAAAGCATCCTTCCGCTGAATATCAGTATAACACCAATTGATGCAGCTTTTTTTCTTTGCCTAAAATTCGTACGCCTTACAGACCGTGCTTTTAATAATAATATCCAAAACCTTATTGGAATAAATACCAATTATCGATATGACACCACGTTTACCTCACGATCCATCGCCAGAAACCGATAATGGTGCCTTTTTCGGCGTTCAATTTTTTCTCGTTTTCGCCGGCTTATTTTTATATTAATTTGAAAGACCGACTTTCGTAAATGCTGCTTCGTAAAT